>MJUU01020657.1:138444-162494 GCA_002080025.1 Modiolus philippinarum
TTGTTTTCTGTCTGTTTGTTGTTTTCCTTGTGCAGTTGCTTAGTAGATTGTAACCCTACCACTGGCTTTTGCTAGTGCCGGTACCAAGTCCGGCTGTCCCGAGTTCCTATCGTTGTTTATGTTTGTCTTTTGTATTTTTATTGTGGGTTTTTTTTTCTTGTGCAGTTCCTATTTACTTTCTGGCATGTGGCTATGTTTTTCGGCCATTGTAGGTGTTTCCTGTTATCTTTTTTATTCCATGTGATTGTAATATTCGGCCATTTCAAGTGTTTACTGTTATCCTTACTATATAAATTACATCTCTAAAGTGGAAATAGCAACCATGACACACATTTAAACTTTGAACAACAGCTGTGTTCCATTTGGTCTGATGAAATAAATTACAAAATTCGGAAGTTACTGTAAATTTATTTTGTGCATATGCACATTTCGACAACTTATTTCTCATAAGTGCAGATCAAACCAAAATATTTTGAATTCAATTAAGCGAAAAAACGTGTGAAAAGTATAAAAACTGATAGAGAACAAAAAACCAAAAGGATCTAAATAGAAAACCAAACATTAATCTTAGGACAGAGCTATGCATGAGGGAGATACTTAGTTTTGAACAAAATGAAAGTGGTAATTGAATGTTTTAATGGTACAGAAATATTACATTCTATTTGTATATATTGGTTTTCATATTGATAACTCCTATTGAAATGATAAACTTTTGTTAAGGCATCATTACAGTATGTCAGATGGTGATTTATTTTTAAGTCGTTACAACGAATAAGTAAGTCGTTGAATTAGACAACTCATTATGACGGCTTACCCACTCGTAGACAACACCTGACACTATTTTTTTATCAATATGTTTCTATTATCTTAACTTAATCGATTGAAATGTTTCCATGTGTTATAATTTGATCATAACTATCGGTCGGACATTTTTTGTACTCACACTTGTATAAGCGTGACATTGATTTCTCAATTCGTAGTGCAATGTCTTCTCCATTACCATTGAAGGAAAATTGGTATTTTGTTGGGTTTTAATTTTTTGGATTCAATCAATTATGCCTCTGCTGGTGGACTATAAGTCCCCGAGGGTATTCACCAACACAGTAGTCAGTACTTCATTGCTGGTCCGAAAACCGATCTTATTTGGAAACTTGCAATATCTCAGTTTGACAAAATTTTGTTCTAAACTAAGGAATATCGCCGTCTCTCATAGCACTGTACTTAACTGATTTTGGCTTTACTATTGAGACTCTATTAGTAATTTGTTCACTTTTTCTTTATATGGATTTCCAAATGTTTTGATTTGATTAGCACTGACGAGAAATAAATTGTCGAAATGCGTATATGAAGGAACTAAATTAATAGTAACTTCGGTATTATGTTATTTATTTACAATGTACTCTACTTTCTATTCAACTTGACTTGATTTATCATATAACTGATATACTTACTAAACACTAGATCACACACAAATGTATCCAAGCAATTATAAAAATGTTCAAAAAGAACCCGATGATAGTAAATTTTATGTTTGTTGGCGATTCCACACTCCTGGGCTAAATTAAGCATGGATGTTACATTGTTCGAATTTTGGCAATCAATACAAAATCAAATTGGTGCTACGGACCTAAGATGATGAAAAACAGTAAAAGTATTGTTCCATTGCCTGTGTCTACCAAGTATTTGCAGAGACTTTTTTCATGTGCATTTACTCCATATCCTGTCATTTTTTACAAATTGATGGTTAAAGCCATTAACTAGCTGGCATTTTATGTATATAATTTTCACAACTCATTGCTGATGTGTCTCCTTAGATTTATATTTCCCACAACATTTACCTGATTATTATACTAGCTCTTAAAATTTGAATGGATGATTACTTGATTTATTTTTTCTCATTAACAAACCTAATCATGACATGAAACAAACAGATAGTATATTATACATAAAAGGGCAAATCACTTACTTAAATGTCACAATCATAACCTTTAAACTCTTTCTACTTGCATTGGATCAGAACAAAATATAATTTTGAATAAAATTCACGAAATTAAATGTTTTTTGTCAAAAACATCAGCTACGTAACAAATATTAACATTCCGACAGGTACAACATTGCACCTTCACGTGTATACTTGAAGACTGTGAATTTCAGGTTCAAGTTCTCATCAAGATTCTCTTTTTTTCAAAAATATTTTTACTATGAACATTTCACAGTATAATTTGATTTTCATATAAATTGGACAAATAAGAAAGTTGGTATTGCTGTCGTGCATGGAGGACAACAAAATAAAAATAGCCAATAAAACTAAAATCTAAAAAATATATAAACAAGAAAGAAAAGGACCAAATTTTCGGAGTTAACTTCTTTAGCGAGGGTGAAAAAAGAAGATAGACCAGAGACACGTCTCACTTCTGTCGTCTCCAACTAAAACCCTGTAATAAGAACATCAAAGACATGGCCTAAATAGAAAAAATGTTTAACGTTAGGTGTATACGTGGAAATTACAAAATCATTTTATCATCAAAAATAATTTGAAATAAAATGATTTTCTCTCTGCTTGTATTTCAATACCAAAGTTGCATAATAAATATTATATTTTGTTATGCTGTACACGTGTTTCAAGGAAAGGAGTAACCTCTCATCAGCAGCATCAGAATAAAATAATATGGAAAGTCATAATCCAAATAATAGTCAGAAAAGATGTACTCATTCACAAATATAGCGAAATAGGAAGCCAAATTCTGTACAAAGACATCTACCGAGTTCTATACACGGTATGAAGCCTTAGTATTTTAAGTGGTTAGAATTTAGATAAAAACAGTAAATTTCAATAAACTGCAAGGTAAATTTTCATGTCAGACGAGTGACTATTGGACTGGTGAATACCCTCGGGGACTTCTGGTCAACCAGCAATGACATTAGCCCAATGGCTTAAAAATCAGAAAGCGCACCAAAGGTGCGAAAGCCGAGTTGCGAATATTTGTTATTTCCATAAGTTCATCATCGGATATGCAAATAGCTGCACATAAGCATATGAATTCAATTATTTCGTTCAGAGACTTATTGGAACTTTCGCAGGGTGTTTGACTTTGTCCTAACTTGGCTAAAAATTTGGCAGGGGTTATAATCTAGGTGATGCATATTGCAAACCATTCTAAGTCCCTTTCCAAAAAAAAAAATTACGCAGGGGTTCCCCTTAAAATCCAGCTTTTGAATATTGCTGAAATTGTAAAAAGTATGTATCAGAATACCTTTTTTCTAAAAATTTTAGTGTTCTAGTTTAGTTTCCATGCCAACCAAAGGCTTCACTTTCCATTACAACTCATTTCAGACCATCTCTTCAAAAAGATTTGGGCATGAGTTCCCCTTTTAATCTAGTTTATACATATTTCTAAAAATGTGAAGAAAAGTATGTAACAGGATACTGTTTTTCAAAGATTCAGTGTGCTGGTTTGGTTTCCATGGTAGTTGAAAGCTCCACTTTCCATTAAATATTTTACGAAAGGATTTAAAAAAAAACATTCAAAAACAAATTGGGGCAAGGATTCCCCTTATAATCCAGATAATATGTATTGCTGAAATCAAAACATTCTGAGTCCCCCTTTCATTAATAAATTTGGCAGGGATTCCCCTAATAATCTAATTTCAAATGTGACGAAAAATATGTAGCAGAATACTTTTTTTTCAAATATTCAGTGTTCTGGTTTGGTTTCGATGGCAACTGAAAGCTCAACTATCCATTACAACCCATTTCAGACCATCACTAAACAAATTTGAGCAGGGGCTCCCCTTATAATTCAGGTTTATAAAACATATTGCTGAAATCAATAATTTACAAAAAATATGAAGCAGAATACTGTTTTTCAAAGATATAGTGTTCTGGTTTGGTTTCCATGGTAACTGAAAGCTCCACTTTCCATTAAAAACCATTTAAGACCACCATTCAAAAAAAAATTTGGGCAGGGGTACCCCTTATAATCCAGGTAATACGTATTGCAGAATTCAAAACATTCCAAGTCCCCCCTTTCATAAAAAAAATTTGCAGGGGTTCCCCTTATAATCTAATTGTTATTGTGACGAAAAAACATGTAGCAGAATACTTTTTTTCAAAGCTTTAGTGTTATTGTGTGGTTTCCATGGCAACTGAAAGCTCTACTATCCATTACAACCCATTTCAGACCACAATTCAAAAAAAAATTGAGCAGGGGTTCCCCTTATAATCCAGGTAATACGTATTGCTGAAATCAATAATTTACAAAAACCAGAATACACAAATGTATTTTTTTCATCTAAGATTTATTTGAATTGGACATTGCAAAAAACTAATAGTAAATATTGAATAAATTAATAATCTCCCTTAGTTTTATTACCTCCCTTTTTTTATTTTGACTTTTCAATATATCTTATTTTTAAGTCATTGACACCCCAAAAAAGTGTATTGGTGTACATAATTAGAACTATGAAATGAATTTGCATTTTCTAGCATTATAAAAACAACTTTTGTATGAACAATTAAACTTTTTTTAGCTACTTTTGTTATCAAATAATACTAAACATGTGATTTTAGGCTTTATTGAAATGTTTAATTTTTTGTTATATTTTTAGTAGTTATGACCTTGACCTTTGTTGCACAAACCTCAAAATCGATAGGGATCTTCCTCTAATCATAACTCATGTCTGTGCAAAGTTTCATTTAGATATTGCATGTGGTTCTCAAGATATCATGCGGAAACCAAAAGTTGACGCCCGGACGCCCAGACGCCCAGACACCATTCATCAAATTATAAGCAACTCGGCTAAAAATTCAATAATACCAAAGTTGCATAATAACAATACATTTTCTCATGCTGTAATCCTTAGGATGCGAATTTCTGGCCGTTTGTGAACGTCATAATTTATGCCACATGTACACTTCTGAAAAACCTGACCATACTTATGTCTGCATGGACTTAATGCCATCTATTTTTGTAACTCGCATCTTTTGTTCTGCTATTCAATACCTTTTTATAATAATTGGGTTAAATTTTTCACCCCACAGATAGCAAGCTCCTAGGGTATTTGTTATTTTTTTCTATATTGAAGAAGCATAAAGAGTATTTCCAGAAATTATTATTGTTTTGTTGTCGCATTTTAGCTGCAAATTAACGTTAAATATCTTACCATCTTATTTGTATTTGTTTTTGTAATGGTGTGAGATTTGGCCATAAATCAGGGGAATTCAAGGTATTTACCCATTTTGACAAAATATCTGTGAAAGAAATGTTAGAAGTATCCTGCATCGATTTTTCATAGGGCTTCGCAAAATTATCTTCAAACAGTTTTTGATTTAATACTAAAGTCTATATTCACTTGCATTTAATCTACATCTCAATTTTAAGTAATACAAGCTTTTTTAAACTTTTTATATCCATCTTTTTTAACACGAAATATTTTTTATGACAGAAATGCCGCCTAATTCATATTTGGTTATTCGTATTATACATGAATCGGGTACCAGTAAAGACACGTTTTTCTGGGTTTTACCTGCAGTACGAACAGCATACACTAGTTAGTTATATGATGTAAACAGCCATGTTAAACGGACGATGTCGTGTTACGTAGACAACTACTCAAAAGACGGGAATGGTGACAAGTAAACGATATCTTCAGAAAATAGAGAACAATGTATCGGATATCTTCAAGCAAGTAACCAAGAAAATTATTATCTCAAATAATTCTCAAGTTTAATGGAAGTTTTGGAAACACCACACAAGTTAAGATAGACTGACATTGGTACTCAAGAACATATACCTCGAACTTCAGTGAAAGATGATAAGAGCCTTCTGAAGTTACCAAAATTTACGTAAGATCTGACACAGAGGGATCTTTTATTTGAGATACAAG
This sequence comes from Modiolus philippinarum, assembly GCA_002080025.1. NCBI lineage: Eukaryota > Metazoa > Mollusca > Bivalvia > Mytilida > Modiolidae > Modiolus > Modiolus philippinarum. Next base: position 144,331 of record MJUU01020657.1, read on the forward strand.
AGAGAAAATCTAAAACATACTGTGAAGTTATGAAGAAAAAAAACACTATGAAATTCCCCCAAAAAGTTGTGCTTTGATTTGCTGTGCAGATACACGTAAGTTGTAAAAATTGCCACCTTCAGAAACTAAACCAGAGGTCCCCGAGGGTATTCACCAGCCCGATAGTCAGATTTGTCTGACATGAAAATCTTAACTTGCGTTTTATTGAAATTTACTGTTTTTATCAAAATTCTAACCACTTATTAAATACTAAGGCTTCATTCGGTGTATAACACTCGGTAGATGTCCTTTGTACGGGTTTTGGCCTCTATTTCGATATATTTGGTAATGATTACTCCTGTTTTACTACTTTTGGATTATAGCTTTCCATACTATTTGGTTCTAATGCTGCTGCTGAGAGTTTACTCCTTGAAACACGTGTACAGCATAACGAAATTCACTGTTTCTATGCAACTTTGGTATTTATTGTATTTACAGTTACTTCGATATTTAGTTGCTTGCAAGAGCAGATAAACAAAAGTTATCAAAGATAGTGGTCATTGAGTTAGAAGACTGCCTGTATTTGGTTTTATTCGCATGTTTATTATACTATAGGGAAACGGGATAGAGAAAGGGGAGGTTTGGGTACCCATAAACCGGTTTAACCCTGCCACTGGCTTTTGCTTGTGCCGGTACAAAGTCCGGTTATCGATAGTTCCTATCGTTATTTATGTTTGTCTCTTGTTTTCATTATTGTTTTTCTAGTGCGGTGTAGTTCCCGGCCATTGTAGGTGTTCAAGTTTATCCTGTTTTTGTAATTGTCAACACTGATGTCAGACACCCAGGTCTATATTGTAGTGTTGGCAAAAATCTTTGTTCAATTACCTCTAAGATTTCAGCATGAGTCAACTTCATACACAACAACTATTTCAAAAAGTACACTGAAGGGTTATTTCAATACAGTTCAAATGCCACATTTTTTTTATTAAAGTCATCGTTTTTTGCTTATTTTGTCTTGTTTAAGCATCGGTCTCAAGTCAATGGCTTTTTGTTGTATAAGAAGTAAACGTAAGAGAAGTCGAAGAGTAGTTTCATCAATGTCATTTTTTTCCATTTCCGATATATGATTCGTGCATTTTGGATATATAATTCGTGCATTCGTATCATTTCTCTAATTTATATCTAGTTTTTCATATTTCCTGACCAATATGGAAAAGTAACGAAAAGGTTGGAGAGGACAAGTGTCGTAAAATTTCCCATTAAATCTATTCGGAATACGAACATTTGTGTTTTACATTAGGTCAAAAAGTTAACTATTTGATTGAAGTGTCTGAAAATTCGAAAAAAAATTTTTTTTTATGAAACATTTTGCAAATGTCAAAAATGGATAACAGGAAACACCTACAATGGCTGAAAATCACATGCCACAATCTGCCATGGAACTACACATGAGGAACACGAATAAGACAATAGTCTATATGGATCAAGATATATAGTCCAATATGGATTTCTGCCAATCCTTATTGATAGGTTAAAATAATCCATATGGATTAATGAAAATCCATATGGATTGTAAAAAAATCCTCATGGATTTATAAAAAAAATCCACAAGAATTGTAAGAAAAAATCCATTAACTTTTATATTTTTAGAAGAAACTGTAAGAAAACCAATATTATATCAGATGCAGCACATTCTATTTTATGGCCGGCACTTGGTTAATTTGTTCCCATCAAATTTATCGTTCCATTCCAAGGTTGATATTATACAAATGTCCAAATAAGGAGGCAATTTTCAATTTCTACCATTGGACTAAATATGATATTTTAAAACCAAACTTAATTTTAAAAATTATATGTGTTTTGAATCCAAAATGCTAATTAATATTTGAAAACAGAGTTTGAAATGTCACTCATTGTGTCAGCCACTGTCTGACTTTTTTTTGCATGGACATCCTCTTAAATCCATATGGACAAAATATTTCATATTCATATGGATGAAATCTCCTTTCCATATGAATCAAATTTCTAATCTATATGGACAAAATCACTTTATACATATGGACGAAATGTTTCCATAAGTACAGAACACAAACCCATATGGATAAAAATATGGATTTCACTAAAAGCACTTGTCCATATCTAATCTTAAAAAAATAATGTAATCGGTATTTATGTTATAAAAGCGTATATCTGACCCAAGATCAATATAAAAGAAAACTTTTTTGTATGCACAACAAAATATATTTATTAATTAATTGATGTATGTAGCCTTAATAAACTGATAAATAAGCATGATTAGACGATTCTGTTTTAATGGTGGGATGTCAGTATTTATTTGAGACATTTTGTTTTGTTATTTTTCTTATTTTCACGGTCTTTAAGTCACTTAATTATGTTTGCTGGCTTTTGCTAGTGCCGGTACCAAGTCCGGTTGTCCCGATTTCCTGTCTTTTGTATTATTCGTGTTTTTCCTGTGTAGTTCCTTAGCAGATTGTGGCATTTAATTATACATGTAAAATTATTACAGTTGGGGTCAACAAATGTGTTATGGTCTCATGTTCATTTACCCCATATCCTTTCGTAAAATATTTAATACAGGAGTTTGTCTTTTATTGCAGTGTGGAGTTGGTAAAACAATTCCCCGTGGTAGAGATGTATGCTCTTTATTTTTCTTAGATATGGTGTACTTGTACATGAGATAATATCTCATGTGTACACTTTGTTCAATTACTATTATCTAAATTTGTGTAAATTTTAAAACCTAAGGATTAACTCCCTCCATCGTATTTTTGTCCTTAGCTATATTTGATATTATTGATTATTCGGATTTCTTTTGGTTTTATGCATTTTAATCATTTTTGAAATTATGGATTTCCTTTGTTTGGGTTCTAGTGCTGCTGATGAGGAATTAATTTCCGAAATGGCNATACAGCTCATTAAAATTATTACAGTTGGGGTCAACATATGTGTTATGGTCTCATGTTCATTTACCCCATATCCTTTCGTAAAATATGTAATTTTCAGCCATTGTAGGCGTTTCCTGTAATTTTCAGCCATTGTAGGCGTTTCCTGTTATCTTTTTTTTACATTCAAATTAACTTATTGAATTTAAGTGCTTTGTAAGAAAAAAGGTGGTTAAAATGCCTTTGCGCAGCATACTCAGACATCTTGACCTCCCCCCGGGGACCTCCCCTGTTCTTACGAAGCACTTTAAATCAGTTAATTACTCTGTAACATACTTTAACTACTATTGTTGAAATGGCTGAAACATGTAGCCATAAAGTAAACAATAAGTTATTCCATCGTAATGTTTTTTTTCTCTTTATTCACTTGGGTATATCTCTCATATTCCTACTCCACATGTTTAGTTTTAATGAAGAAATTACAGAAATGTATATTTTTAGGACATGGGGGTACTTTGCACTTAGTTGAAGACTGGGTGCTGCTGATGAGGAACTAATGGCCATACAGCTCATAAAAATTATTGCAGATGGATTTAACATATGATTTATGGTCTCATGTTCATATACTGCATATCCTTTTGTACAATATTATTCCATTGCTGGGATTTGGTAATCTCATCCCGTCATCCATTGTTTTATTTAATATTACCACATACCTATATTCTTTAAATATTTTTCCGAAGAAAATTGAACCGATCTCTACGTCCCAATCCACTCCCACAATTCCATTGCCCTTTTGTAACTAAGTACAAACATTCATTCATTTGATTATGATTCTGTGTCATATTTTCCTCATCATTTTTCATAAACGCATAAGTGCAGTAATCACTATGGAATTCCACAGACAATATTATAGATGTATTGGAACTGTTTATGCCATAACAATATAGACAATTATATAGAAATAATAATTGATTGTGATGTAAAATTACCTGCGAGTTATATTGATTACTTAAACAGCAATTAGATATCAAATGATTCTAATTGATGTCGTGTCAGCGTGATATTACCGTCACTTGTGATCAATCATTCGCGTATAAGAATCAGATTTTTAATCCCGATTACCCTCGGTCTGTTATTTTGTAAAAGTGTTTTATGGGTTTTAGAAAATACTTTGAAAATTAGCCAAACGTCTGATTCAGGTGTACTTTAATCTTTTCTTCTTATATTTGAAACGACTAAGGTTTAACTGGATAGACTGATTAAATTGCTTTTCAATTTCCTATCGGCAATATTTCTACTTTGCATGATGATCAGTATATTGATGATTATACAAAAAGAAGAAATAACATGAGTCTGGAAGGAACTGTAAGGAAATGGAAATACATCGATAAGGAATAATGAAGCAACAGACCGCACGGTAAATTTCAAAGCTCGAGGGTCTCAAAACTCGGCAGTGTAAACTGCAAATAACAGGTGTGGATGCCATACAATCAATTTACTCTTGTACCCTCCCAAAATGTGTTTCTAAAGATAGAAGTAAAAAAGGTTCACCAAAATATCAATACCCGTATAACCCACGCCACCATGACGGTATTTAAAATATTTTTTATTCATTTTGAAATGGTAAAATTAATTTTTGGACCAAACTCCTTTAGAAACTAAATCCAATCAACTTCTCCGGGAATATTTAGTTGGGTTCAATGAGGAATAGTTCCTACTTTGTCATGTTTGATCTATATTGTGTAGGAGTAACAATATCTAAATCAATGCCAAAATACAACTACATCAAAAGCTAACGACAGATTTTTACCGATTAAAAAACATACTTTACAAAATGTCGGGCAGCATGCATTATACAATTCCTAACATTAGGGAACTAACAATGTTTATCAAAAATTGATATCACCTTTCTCGATTGCATTGACATGTACTAGCGTTGTTAAATGAAAATCACCAAACCATGTTTAAACCACGGAATCAATGCAAACGAATACCGAAGCAAAAATGATGAAAGGGGGAATTCAAAAATCAAAATCCAAAATCACGGCAATTTATAACCAATTCGAATTAAGACAGCATAATAGACAAAACAAATCAACAAAAATGAACAAAAACGCCAGAAAACTAGAGTATCTCATGAGTGTTTGCTCATTGTTGAAAGCATCATGTGATTCAAGATTAAGAGCAACAAAACGGCGTTGTTCTGTTAATTTAATCTTAATACCATTTTTACAGGGCCTTTGTCCAATATACATTGATTATCACCATATCCCTTTATTTTTTCATCAAAAATTTTGTCACTTCTGCATGAAAATTTACAAGCATTTAAACAAAGCGAAGCAAAAAGACGGAACCTCAAGAAGGATATAGAATCATTTATAGGTCATACCGATTCCACTCCTAAACTTAGAAAAACGAATTAATCATAAAGTTGTGTGCGGGGTTTTCCTCCTTATATTTTATTCGATTATTGATTTATGGATCTCGTACTACGAATCTACAAGAAAGGCTCCTTTGCATTCACCAATAAATTGTTTTTCATTTGTTCTAATAATTTCTGAGAAACGCGCTTCTAATGTAGTTTGCAAAATTTTAAGTTTGCTTAGCATGTAAATATTTGAAAATGTTCGGCCGTTGCTAAAAATGAAATCATGTGTACGACTTTCAATTGAAGATGAGTACTGATTTTGTGAACACATTTCTGTCGATGAAAACATTATTTCTAAATATCCACTGAAGAGTAATTCTGTCTGATTGCTTCCTTTGAGAGGAACTGTCTATTGAAATACAAAGTGATGTATAAAATAAATACTATTGAAGAATACCTTGTTTAATAGTTTATACTTATTGACTGGGTATGAGTGGAATAGTAAGTTTATTGTTCCGAGGTACAACTATTGCCCAAGGCGTAGCCGAGGGCAATAGTTGCATCCGAGGGGACAATAAACTTACTATTCCGCGAATATCCAGTCAGTAAGTGTTTAATTATACCGAAAGAAACACAAGACAAAAGATATATTAATGAGGGAAAATAGTTAAAAAGATATGTTAATGAGGGAAAATAGTTTATGCTAATGAGGGAAAATAGTTAAAAAGATATCTTAATGAGGGAAAATAGTTTATGCTAATGAGGGAAAATAGTTAAAAAGATATATTAATGAGGGAAAATAGTTTATGCTAATGAGGGAAAATAGTTAAAAAGGTATATTAATGAGGGAAAATAGTTTATGCTAATGAGGGAAAATAGTCAAATCTTTGAAAATGGAAAAATAGTAGAAATATTGTATGATCATTTGTTATAGAAAAAGATAACTAAGGTATAATAATTTCTTCTGTGCGCCAGAGATTATTTCGATAGTCGCCAATACATTATATCTGATATCAAAATCAGTATAACTTGTCCTATTTTAAGATAATGCACATGAAACACATTATATCATTATATCAAACGACATTGCTTTATCATTGGCCTTGTAATTCTTTAATGTCGCAGTTCTACATATAATATGTTCTTATGTTCTTATATCATGTATCGTAGATGAAGGAAATCAATTAAATAATTGGTAAATATATATTGTCTCAAGGGAAATGTGATTTAATTGACACCAACCAAGCAAAGATTCAGGATAAGTACCAAACTGGCGAATCAAACACACACAAAAAACCGAGTATACTTTAGAAAAACGTAATTGCTAATAAAAGAAGCTTTCGAACAAGTTTTCAAATTTTCTAAGAGTAATGTTAATGTAATATGCTGATTTGTGGTTTTACTAAAAATATAATTAAGGTTCTTAATTGCAGCTCTTTTACTGAATAAGTTGCGAATACCAGCTTTATTAAAGACGACACGTTGCACACGAGAGTATCATATTTCTAAACTGTATATGTATTGAGATATGATTTATGGAGTTTATTTAAGTTCTTGCCATGAAAAACTGATCCGTTCATGAACACATAATGAGAGAGAGAGAGAAAGAGAGAGAGAGAGAGAGAGAGAGAGAGAGCTTATCGTTGGCCATATCCACGAATTTGAACTGATCAAAATGGGACAACGGCAGTAGAATACCGAAGGAACAAAGGAGTAGTATTCACATAAATCGAAGTCCAAAGACTTTGCAAAATAGAGAACACAGAAAATAAGGACGTTAGACAGCTACAGAGCACAGAAATAAAAAAAAACAGCATCTAAACCAAGGTAATATGGATGGAAATTATTCTTATCAAGTAGATATATTTTAATAACATACATGTAATACTTATAATAACGACTGTTCGTACCATAGATGTCAAAAGCATATACCGGTATGATGTGTATTAGATATACATGTATCCATCTGTTCTATAACGCAATATTTCAGTTTTCATACAAGTAATATGGATTCAGAAATATAATAAATCAATTGAATATTAGGTATAGTAAATTTTTTTTATCGAAATGGGGTATGTTAAAAGGTTGAATTATCATAATGCAAATTGATTAATGCTAAAAAGTGAAAATGTTGAGATTTCCTCAAGAATCAAAACAATATTAATAAGCTCTTATGTGCTTATTTTATTATGAAGAAGTTTGGCGATAGTGTAACCGTCATAGTTGACTGGAACTATAAGAAAAAAATAGTATAATTGTTGTCTCTTTTTATTTCATCACTACTTTTTTCAGAAACTGATAACCGTAATAGATGTCGCTGTTTGGATTTGAGCAAATCTTTCACAAGTCAACTACTTTTAGTGTTATAACGAATAGTTTGATCTGCAAGTATTTACGTTTTAACTGTTCGTGAATGTCGTGTAATAAAATATAATTGCAGTTTTGAAGAACTCGCCTTGTTTTCAAGTTATTCTACGACATTTCACAACTTTTAACTCTTTTGATAATTATTCAATTAATTAATCAAATTTAACTTTCATCCTCATTTTCATGGCGTTACTTCTTACTATGTTAGTATGTTAAATCTATGATAAAACAGCATTTTCAGAAACTATAATGTAGTTGAGTAAGGCTTGAACATAATGTTTTGCTTGACCAAAAGTATAAATTAATTGATAATTCGTATACAAAATTTTGTGAAATAATGTCTTTTTGCACAATCCTCAAATTTCTAAAACGTCAAAACGTGAGTAATATACTAAAGGAACAAAGATCTGATCATTACAAAAATCAGAACTTCAGAGACATGTTTAAACGAGTGTTATACAGACAAACAACAACATTTGATAGCCACAAAACACGGAAATAAAAACAGAACATTCAAAACCAACTTGAAGGCACTTACAGAGTAATATGCCATGAAACCGAGAGTCACATCAGGTGCTACGGAGGGGTAAGCACGTACAGCTGTGGTAACAGCACCCGTCACACTGTAAGTGAATAAAACGTCAAACGTCATATCCGACAAAAGTGAATCAATGATTGTGTATTTGAATGATGTTCTGAGGACGACCATATCTTTAGGGAAGAAATTAACATGGGCTGAACAATTAAAGTTGTACAATGTTTTCATTAAATGGCTGTTTACGAAAGGAAACATTCGAGTTGTACAATTTTGTGTTTACCATATTTTTTTAATTGTAATACCAAGTAGAAGCTGCTATGATCCTCCCCTGAGCTTTGTAATAATTTTTTTTCTGAAAAAAAAAACATGGACATAAAAATCGCAATTGATGTGGTTTTTTTTTCGTTATTACAGTAATACTAATTTGTCATTTGTACTTTTGCCATATGTATAGTCTATATTGTAACCGTCACGAATAAGCCGTCAAAGTCAAAATAATTATATTAGATCCAATAAATGAGATCAATTGGAGATAAAAAAAAAGTTCGCTTTTCCCCTGAAATTGATATATAATATATGTCTTTCAATTGGAGTAATATGACCTTGATATCACCAACGGAACTAACTGGTTTGGCGACATCAGTGAAAACTTCCACCACAGTTTGTTTTATCATTTTATCATTATGTCAACATTCGTTCTCTGGAACAGTATAGGTTCAATGTTGAAAAGTATTTATGATAAAAAAAAATACCAGACATATTGAACATTTTCTTTGAGAAAGCATATAGACTTTTGGTCTCCTCATGAATCTTATAAATGTGTACGTGCATTTTGACGTTGTTATTTGGTGGAAATAACTGCGTAGAACGGCTCTTCAAATATACAGAATTAGGGGATGGCCATTTGATTTTCAGGGGGAGGAGAATATGCCAGGAAGGCACCTTTGCTCTCATCGGCATTTTTAAAAATATGTTCGATTTTTTTATTACTGTGCTTTGTAGCTGTCTAACATCAATGTTTCCGGTGTACTCATTTTTGCCATGTTTTTGGACTCCTTTTTTACGGTAGTTTTCCACTACCATGTTCCTTCGGTATTCTACTGCCGTTGTTTCTCTGAAACGCCAAAAGTTAATTAGTGTAGAAAAATGCAAGTTTTTATCCGTACAAGTTTAAATAGAAGACGAGTTCTAATATTATGAACGAGTATCCACTGCAGAAGCATCATTTTTAAGTGTCTATTAAAGAGTAACTCTGTATATTTGCTCCCTCGTGTATGGGTTTCGATTGAAAACAATGGCAGTAGAATACTGAAGGAACAAGGGAAGCGAAGACTACAAAAATCGAAATCCGAAGACATGGCAAAAACGGCAACAGAGAAAAACAAAGACAAAACAAGGACGTGAAGTTGTGTATACATACTTTTGAAGAATACTTTTGAGTAGGAGTTCAATTCTTTCGATGGTCAATTTATTATATCCGATATCAAAACCATTACTTAAAGATATATATGTATTGCTCTAGAGACACTTCATCCCGACACTCCTTCATCAGTGTTTTGTTTGTGTTACTGAAATGAATGACCTTGTTATCCTTTAATGTCATAGTTCTACATATAAAGTGTTTCTTGTAATATGTTCTTATAAATGTGATTTGGAGATCAGAGTTACATCCAATCAAATTAATAAAAGATCAGATCTAGTATACGTCTTGCGTTCAATTTCAATTTGGCTTTCTGAAAAGTTGACTTATAAATGAATTATAACATGACACCGATCAAACAATGTGAGGTTAGTACAAAACTAATCAATTAAACATAAAAAAGTGAAATATTTGAATCAAATGTAATTGGCAATTTATAAATTACAATAAAAGAAGCTTTAGGCCATTCTTAAATTGGCGGAAGTACTAGTATTTAAGCTTTTCTAAGAATAAACTGTTACACTCCGAAAGGTCAATTTGATGTGTTGAATTTGTGTTGTTATTAAGGAATATAAACAAAGTTCGAAAGTCTAGGGGACGACTTTGAACTTACGATGAGGTATAAGCATAACTCATTATTGAAGGCCTCATGATGACTTGAAGAAGAAAAACAACACTAAAAACGTTGTTCCATCGCTTGGTTTCTCCATGTTATTGTAGAGTCATTGTCTCATTTGCATTTACTCCATATCCTTGGATCAGTTATTGCAGCTCTAAGACGAAATAAATTGATAAAAAACCAGCTACAGCAAGGTCAAAACTTTGTTCATTTGGGATAGTAAATTTCTGAACTGTATCTGTATAAAGATATCAGGATATATTTTTTTTTAAGTTCTTGTCCACTGATTCCACCCTGGCACACAACAAAACATTATCTGTTTGGAATATAACGTCGTCACATGTTTTATTTCATATGTTTTTGAGGAGAGAGAGAACCATTTCGAGGTTAGTGACACCTTATTAAATAGTGGCAAATTTTCAGAAAAGAGGTACAAAATTTTTTTTTAAAATCCGCGAAACTATCATGGTAACAGAACTATTGCTCAGCAACACATATATACTTTCCCGTACTTTTATACTATTCTCTCCTCTTTCCAGAACATATGTCCCCTATCCAATATGACTGCATTAACCGTGAAATGGTCTATTGCATGTTGAACTGCAAGGCGGTTTCAGAGATCAGTACACATGTACTTCACTTTCAGATTTGTTTACCGGTTGTTTTGCTGAAGATATGCACAATGAATACTTATCGTCTTGATGCATGTCAGTATAGATGAAAATTTATTCTTATCAAATTCATTTTTGATTGACTACATATTATATTTATCATAACAATCGTTCGTACCATCTGTTAGAAGTATACATGATGTGTATTAGATATACCTGTATTCTATAACGCAATATGTCAGTTTCCATACAAGTGACATGTATTCAAAAATGTGTACCTAGCTTTAATAACGATGTAGTACTATGAATGATACGAAAGACAACTATAAGATACAGCATTATTAGAATGGGATAGGGAATATATAGTGACCACTCACATTGGAATCAACAGAAACCCATGTTGAAACACTGAATAAAAACTGAACATAAGGTAAAAGTTAATATAGTTAGTATTTTTTAGCGAAATGGGTTATATCAAAAAGTTAACATATGGAAAAGTACACCATAATACAAAATAAATCAAATAAAAGCGTAAAAAGATAATATTTAGATTTCGTCGGAAATCAAAACTTTCTTGCTCGTATGGTGGGCATGTTCCAAATGAATTATGAAGAAGTTTTGGTCTCCTGTTTTGTTGATTATCTGTAAATTTGATTACTACTTTTTTCGAAACTGATACCCGTACTAAATTGCACTGTTCGGATTTGATTGAATATTTTACAAGTGACCTACTACTTTTAGTGTTATTAATTATAGTGTTACCGGTCCTCGGGTCTAGTGTCAACGATTTACCCGTCAGTGCAATGTCATGCTGTTAGTAAAATATCAATATAATATACAAGATTTTGTTGTGATTTAAGTTTATTTTCTGACACACACATTTTCACTTCCTTAACTATTATTTGATAAATAAATCAAATAAAACTTCTACTTATATCAACATGGCCTATGGTGGCATGCACAACTTCATACAATGAAAGTGCATTAAATTATCAATGAAAAGATATGAAGTAAATGCTCTTAAGACAAGTCTCTACAATTACATGATTAATCAAAGCAATGGAACAACGCTTTAATTGTCGTTCTCCATCTTGAATTCCCACGAGGCATTGAACAATGAGCTATTCTCATACTTCATACTTAGTTTTAGATGGCCCTTAGCACCACTCTGAACGGAATTCATTGCTAAATGTCAGGAAAAGCTACAGCCATGTATTTTCTCTTTTGTTCATGGATGTGGGGTTACAACAATCATAAAATTAACTGGCAAAGTGTTCTAACAACTGCTGTCATCCGTTCCCCGACCAACAATTAATTCTTTATGTACCAGCATTTTAGAAATTAAAGCTTAAACACAATGCTTTGATTGTCCCTAAGCATACATTAATTGATTATTCGTATACTAAACTTTCTAATATAAAATCTTTTGTCATCATCCCTCAATTTCTGAAATGACGAAACTGAGTTGAAACAATGGCACTAGAATTCCGAGGGAACAAAGGATCTTGTAATTACAAAATTAAAGTCCAGAGATATGGCTAAACTTCCGGGTACATAAATTGTACCCGGAAGTTGCATTTTATACGGAAATATATGACGTTTAAAACAATAATTCAAACGTCATATTTTGGCGGGAAACGTTTGCAAATTTCAATTTTATCGTTAAATCTCGGTGTCACATGACGAGACTTACAGACCCTATACAGAAAAACAATGGCATCTTTACAGCCACATAACGCAGAATTACAAACCGAGAACAGTCAAAACTAAGGCACTAACAGTTTGATCTCTAATGATACCAGATGCTCTGGAAGGATGAGCATGTCTGGCTTTTTTAACAGCATCCGTAAATCTAAAAAAAGTTGGAAAGGTTGAATCCGGAAAGATTTGAATCAAGTTGAAAATGTCCGTCTAAATCTGGGACACCGAAACGTCGTATCTTTCAATGATGTTATGGTTACGATAATAGAATTTCCTTAGCAACGAAATCAAAGTAACATTGGCTGAACAATTGAAGTTGAGCAGGTTTTTCATCAGGTGAAGGAAAATATTCGAGTGTACGATTCTGTTTTTACCATATTTGTTAAATTGAAACACCAAGAGGAAACAGTAATAGTCATCAAGTCAGTCTTATTATATTTTTTCTTGAAAAAAAAACAAAGACATTCACATCGGTATTGACGTCTTTTTCGTGACATTGCAGTTTAAGTACAATTCCATATAAAAATCAAAAGGGGAAGCACATGTGATTTTTATAGAAATATTGATCATATCTTAATGTCTACGCATAAGTAAATCCATAAGCAAAAAACAATTTTTCAAAAATGTTAGTTGTTAAAGATATAATAACATGAAAACTCCTCATAGTTTCTATATAAGTGAATTAGATCCCCTGTTGTAGTACATTGTATGTAAAAAGTATTGCAAAAAGGGAAAACAGATTGAGCATAACGCACAATAAAACGGCTTTAAATTTCACACCTCTCCTGGATAAGAATACTCAAACATGTCATAATTTATAGATTATTTAATAGAGATATTTTCCAAGTCAATATTCCATTCCTTCAACTGAAGTACATTCTATGTAAATTTCTGGACTATGCAATGAGTAAATGAGGAAAACTGGGTTTTTATTGTTTACAAATATTTAAAAATATACTTGAAACTCAATCAGAAAAGAAAATTTAATTGACTCATGTGCCATCAGAGTTTTGAATTTTACAAAGAATTGTGTAGTAAGTACTATGACTCTCAAATTATAATAATAACAATATTCTACGAAAGGATATGGAGTAAATGAACATAAGACCATAACACATATGGTAGCTCCAACTGCAATAATTTTAAAGAACTGTGTGGCCATTTTGGAAATTAATTCCTAATCAGCAGTACTAGAAAGATTGTTTCGGAATTATTTAGACTTTGCCATATAATGCATATATTATAATCCTTATGGACAGTTTTGCGGAAGGATATGGAGTAAATTAACACGAGACCATAACACATATGTGAACTCCCAGCTGCAGTAAATTTTAATGAGCTGTATGGCCATTTCGGAAATTAATTCTTCGATCGAAATAAAAATTAATAAGTCAAAATAATTAAATATGATTAAATAGGGAGATAATTTGATGTTTCCCTGAAATTGTAATAATATACTTCAATAGAAGGAATGTGAACTTAATATCGTCAAGGGAACTATCTTTTGGTTTCAAAACACCAGTGGAAACTGCCTCTCTCTGATAAAACAATTGGCTGTTTTATCAATATGTAAACATCCTCTCTTCTAGACAGTATCTGTACAACGTTGAAATGTATTCATGATAAAAAAAATACTGGACATATTGCGCATTTTCTTTGAGAAAGCATTCTTGATATTGATCTAATCCTAAATGTGTACGTGAATTTTCGCTTTCTAATTTGCCGAACATAGCTGCGTAGAATGGTTCGTTAAATATCAGACCTGAAAAGTATAATTGCTTTTGCACGAATCGAACATACAAATCTGATCATTGTAGATGAAATGAAATATTTAGACGAAGATATCTCCCCCAATTAAGAGAAACTTTCTAAAACAACCTACAGAAACACCTTGTTTTTCCCAAGGCAACATGAAGCATACTGTTTTTTTTACCTCACGCACGCTAGCTGTTCATTCAAAACAAAATGTAGACACAACTGTTTTTCTTTAGACAGCCTTAAAAGAGAGTATAACCCCTTTTGGACTGAGGACTTTGGCCTTATTTTGGACGTATTTTGTTCTTGACCACTTGAGTCCATGGACTCGATGGACTTGTGAATTTTTTTGTTTAATATTCAATAGATTTCATATGGCAGAGTTGCGATTATAAGGGTTTCTCAGTTTAATCTCACGCTTAATTGTTAGATGTCGAAGCATATTGTATTTGTTCTTCAAATCTCAATTAAAACAAATAAAAAAAATGGACTCTTGACTTCACCTCTAATTTTGACCGTATTCTGGACTCAAGGGGTTTTCTTGACGTATCCGGTTTTCTCTCAAGTAAATCTGTAGACATACCTATTTTTCCCAGGAATTGTGTTAAAGCACCATGTAGGTGACCCTGTTATACTAGTTAAAACGACGTTCTTATGATTGTTTCTTGTTTACATCTCCAAGATGTATATCGCAAATTTTCAGTAGGAGTTTATCGAAGCACCGACTTTGTTTCTGTTCTTTAGAATTTCCACTAAACGGGAAGTAACCAAATAAAAAAAGCCATTTGACATCGGACAGTTAACTGAGAAACCGTTATAATCGCAACTCTGCTATATGAAATCTATTGAATATCAAACAAAACAAATAGTCAAATAAAAGGTCATATTATTTCATTAGTTTAGAATTTTGAAACTATGCAGGTAAAATAAATAAATTTTTACTTTTTTGGTCTCATATCGCAGTTAACGTTGAAAATCCATTAGTTTGTCTGGATAAAGATTCTTCCCTTTACATAAGCGCATATACGCCAGGTCAAATTCGGGAAATTGACTATTCCAAAACTGTATTTGTCACGGTTTATATTATCCACCGTGAATTATAAGTTCCAAAGGAACAAATGTCATAGGTCGCCCAGTGAAATAATCTCCAGCTGGAAAGTATTTATTGCTCATCTGGTGAAATAAACTCCAGATGGCATAAATCATATAGATATATCAAAAACATTTGTTTTATTTGGATCATATTTCATAGGTCAGCTGTAGGTACATATTCATGCCGAGCGTTTTATATTTTTGAAAATTTAACAATCAGTCTTATCTCAAAAGATTGGCATATTGTAAAACATAGGCTGGGCTGGTCTGGTCTGGTCTGGGCTGGGCTGGGCTGGTCTGGTTTGGTCTGGGCTATATTGTAAAACATTGGTTGGTCTGCTCTCAACTTATTTTTAGCCTTAGGGGATAGCTTATTGGAAATATATAAATCTTGTATAATTCTATATGAAGTTTTTGTAGAAAGGCATAAAAATGTCATGTTAAACAGATAAAGTGTTAGAGAATTTACAATATACTTGGTAATTTCCTAAGACTTTGTTGATAAACTGTCAAAATCAATTAATTAAATAAAAACTGAAAGCTACACTATTAAACTAAAATATAACGATGTATTGCATATTTGTGGTTTTGTTAAATTTGAATTTTATAAATAGAAACTCAGCTGGTGTAATTGCTGTTGAATGTGGTATTTTTATTTTGTCCCATTGTCGATAAACTGATTTGTGGCATATCAATGTATTAAAAGATTTGTATCAGTAAATTGTGATGCATTTCCAATTGCTGACGCAACTGTAATATCTGAAAAAGAAAGGAAATAGGATAAATGTCAAGGAGCATTGGCGGATCCAAAAGGGGGGGGGTTTCCCCCCTTTTTTTGGGGGGACAGTCATGTATTTTCTAATGAAAATCCAGGTGTTTTACAAAGAAATACCCAAAAATTTTCGCAGTGAGGATATATACACTTATTATAAACTTTTGTTTAGTTGCATGCATAGCGTTTAGGTTTAGAATATATAAACAAATAACTTTTTTCATTTATCAATAGTAAAACTTGCAAAATGCAAGAAGACCATTCTTCAATTGTGCGCCACTTTTAGCAGATTTGTTTCTTTATTCGTATGAAACCAGGTTCATACAAGGGCTAGTTCAGAAAAAGACAGTAAGCTAGCCAAGTCCTTTAATTTCAGCTTCCCTTATACAGATGATGTTCTTTCATTGAACAATCCTCAATTTAAGGATAACCTTCATCTTCACCTTCACCTTCAAATTATGGGCAATTAGTATAAAGATTTGAGACTATCATTGAATTGAGCAAAGGTCTGTTAAGTAAGAGTCCAACATTAGAACAAATGCCTTTTAATCGACATGTTAATCCAATAGCTCTAAGAAAATTTACAGATAGAGTGAAATCATTGTACCTAAAAACTCTACAAAGTTTCGAGTGAATTGACAAAAGAGTTGCCAACGGATGAAACGGGCTGATTAACAGCTAGATGGATGGATGAACAGACAACGGACGGATAATCAGACGACAGTATACCATATTTACGTCCAACTTGCATAAAATAATAAAGGGCTACGCCGAGCGCAGCATGATACGACCNNCAGCATGTCTACCACTAAAATTTGAACAAGTGTGATTTAAAGTAAATGTGGACACAGTTAAGAGCTTGACACAGTAAATAGATCGATACAATAAGGAGCTTGACACAGTAATCAGCTGAACACAAACTAGGAACATAAAACCACTGACAGGTTATATCAAGATGAAATCAAAGAAAACAAGTAATTAGCTGCACACAAACTAAGGAAAATAAAAATTAGCCCTTATAATTCCTTCTATTTATCTGAAATGGTAAGAGGTATGTAAAATTGGTCAATATATTACTTTAACTATATGATAAGAGGAATCCGAGGAAAGGATCGCCATTAAAATCCAATACAAAAATATAAGATTTTACATATTCTGTAACTTGCAATTTCAGCCCTTTTGACCTTTGTAGCTTGGAAACGGTAAGAGCTACGCCAAATCCATTGACATACTACTGAAAGCTTATATCAAGAGTTTATATAAA
This sequence comes from Modiolus philippinarum, assembly GCA_002080025.1. NCBI lineage: Eukaryota > Metazoa > Mollusca > Bivalvia > Mytilida > Modiolidae > Modiolus > Modiolus philippinarum. The sequence goes on from MJUU01020657.1 coordinate 161,723, forward strand.
AAAAAATCCCATCGAAATCCGATGAAAAATTAAAATTTCACGTAATCTGCAAATTTGCAAATTTATCCCCATTTGGCCCCTCATAGCTCGGAAAAGAAACATGTTCTCAAAAATCTGATGGTGCAGCTCTATATTTATTTTCAAAAGGAATCCATTGCAAAAAACTGCATCAAAATCGGACTAAAAATTAAAAAATTGAAATTTTTGAAACGTAAAATCCGTTGACATGCTACTGATAGGAAATTTAATTAGGAACACACAAATATCCAAAACCCACCCAAGCCTTCCTTTTGTGCCAAGGAACACTGTGTTAAAATTTCATAAGGATTGGTCAACTGGAACTTAAGTTATTGACAAAAAACAAAAGTGTCTACAGACTACGACGCAGGACGACGACAATGACGACGACGACGACAGCACCATACCATTATACGACCGCAAATTTTTGCGGTCGTATAAAAACTGACTTATTTATATAGATACCTGGGTTGTAAGGTTCTTCTTCTTCTACACCGGCCACTGCTTCTGCATATGTCTTCCGCCTTGTTTCTTCATTTTCTTGTATTCTTTTTAGGAAGCACTTTTTAGACATTTTAAAATATTTCTAACTTATCAGGTTCAATTCTTTTTGCAAAAGAGAAAAAAGTATTTTCCCTCTGGACATTTTTAATTTAGGGGAGTAAAAGAGGTTGATGCTTGAAATCATGATCATAAAGAGCATAGAAAAAAATAATTGCAGATAATAGAATATTTACATAAACTGGTTTGATTT
>MJUU01020657.1:162566-183726 GCA_002080025.1 Modiolus philippinarum
TTTTTTTTTTTTTAAATTAACCAGATTTCAACTTTTAAGAGAAAAGGTCTATTATATCACTGTCAAATTGTACTGATAAAAAGTTGAAGTTAGAAATAAAATTTGTCAAAACCAATTAGCATATTTTTGCTGCTGTTCTATAGTATCTGATGAATGCCATTTGAGAGCATAAATATTGACCCCAATTGCAAATACCAAAGTTGCATAATAAATAGTAAATTTCATTATGCTGTACACGTGTTTCAAGGAGTAACCTCTGATCAGCAGCATTAACCTAGTTATTAGGCTGCAACTAAGTTCAAACCAGACCAGCCCATACATAAGAGCCCAGACCATGATTTACAATACAGCCCAGCCCAGACCAGACCAGCCCAGCCTATGTTTTACAATATGCCCAAAAGATTCAGTAGAATTATTATACTTCTCGTTAATGAGAAGTGTGTACTAGTTTTAATTTAAAACACAGCATCATAGAATGGATGACATTGAAGTACATTATAAAAGCATGAAAATTAAGCAGAGGGTAACATTGTTCATGGTTCAATGATTTTCAATATAAATCGAAATAAAAAAAACATAAATTCACAGTAATTTCGGTATTTAGTTATCTGTATAATTAAATAAACAACACACAGCTGGGATGCTGACAGAGCAAACTGTTACCCCTCGAAAAAACATAGTCAATCTCGCCTTCATATCGGTTGACAATATTTTCTTGATATAACAATCTTCTCCGTCACCCTCTAAAACTATATGTTATTTATATAATGCTCCTTTTAGACAAATATTTGATACAATACACGACCCTCCTTTTCCGTTAATGAGAAAATGCTCATCTTTGCCAGCCAAGGGTTACGATCTGCTCTTCACCCTAGGCAGAATGAGCCACATTTGGAGATACAAGTTTCAAATTATTTCCCTTTCAGATAATTGTTTCAGGATGATTTTTTTTTTGTAAAAAAAAAATTGGGGTCATTTATGAATCTAATAATGTGACAATTTTGAAAATATTTAACTTATGGCAAATGAACCCTCAAAAGTAAAGAAACAATAAAAATTTTAAAAAAAATTTGCAAAATTTAAAACTCAATACAAAAGTCATACCATATCTGAAGTTTTTATTTCGATATTTTAAATATGGGTTTAAGCATTCTCACTGGATACAGCTAAGTGTAATAGTAACCAATCATATTTGTGGATTTTAAGGTAAAGAAACCTGCCAAGGGTGAAAAGGAGAGGAGTGGATTGTAACTCGAAGATTTAAAAATCTGTTTTCTCTGATCACGACTGTAGAAGGCATTGTCACCTTTCCTGATGTCGTCACAATGACATTTTGGAAAATGGCAAACAAATTTGACGTCATAATTAAATTTCAACCTATAAAAACCCGAGAAATGAAACAATCTAAGATATTTTATGCAAAACTGTTTGACAAAGGTAAAAAATTGACACAAAACAAATGACACGAATTATTTTTAATTTTTTAGCAATGAGAACACTTCTGAGAACACTTCTGAGAACACACAGTTCCAACAAACAAAAGACGTCGATATATATAGGGCAGTTTGACTTATTCAGTGACAGTATATTTCAGAATATGATAGAATCTTACGATATCATTAAATATTATGTAATTAGGGCCCCGCCACTTTGTGGTGGACGCCCTATAGTAATCAGTCTGTCCGTCAGTCCGTCCGTCCGAAACATTCGTGTCCGGTCTATAACTTTTTTCTCGTTTGAGTTAGGCTTTTGATATTTGGCATGTGGCTAGATCTCCTCGAGGCGACGTGTCGCGTACCTTGGTTGGTGACCCTTGACCTTGACCTTTGACCTCAGGGTCACATTCCTGCTTTTTCAATGACAAATTCGTGTCCGGTCTATAACTTTTTTCTCGTTTGTAGTAGGCTTTTGATATTTGGCATGTGGCTAGATCTCCTCAAGGCGACGTGTCGGGTACCTTGGTTGGTGACCCTTGACCTTGACCTTTGACCTCAGGGTCACATTCCTGCTTTTTCAATGAGAAATTCGTGTCCGGTTTATAACTTTTTTCTCGTTTGAGGTAGGCTTTTGATATTTGGCATGTGGCTAGATCTCCTCGAGGCAACGTGTCGCGTACCTTGGTTGGTGACCCTTGATCTTGACGTTTGACCTCAGAGTCACATTCCTGCTTTTTCAATGAGAAATTCGTGTCCGGTCTATAACTTTTTTCTCGTTTCAGGTAGGATTTTGATATTTGGCCTGTGGCTAGATCTCCTCGAGGCGACGTGTCGCGTACCTTGGTTGGTGACCTTTGACCTTGACCTTTGACCTCAGGGTCACATTCCTGCTTTTTCAATGAGAAATTTGTGTCCGGTCTATAACTTTTTTCTCTTTTGAGATAGGCTTTTGATATTTTGCATGTAGATAGATCACCTCAAGACTGCATGTCGCGTACCTTGGTTGGTGACCTTTGACCATGACCTTTGACCGCAGGGTCACATTCATGCTTTTTCAATGACAAAGTTGTGTCCGGGCTATAACTTTTTTCTCTTTTAAGATAGGCTATGATATTTTGCATGTGGAAAGATTGCTTTAAGGCGACATGTCACGTACAATAGTTGATGTCTCTTGACCATTGACCTCTAGGTGACACTTGGACCGGGGCCCACAGAGATGGATACCCTCTCACTGATGTCTAGTTTTTGAACTTAAGAGTAAACTTGAGAGTAAAAGGTAGTTCGAGCCTAATAAAAATATCAGAAAGAATTTTTTTTTATTTTAAGATATTTTGTAGTTTTTATCCCATTTGTTCAAAAAATAAAGTAAAAATGATATGTCACCGATCATCTTTTCCTGTAATCAGGCTTTGAAAATCAGTCAGTATTTTTCAGCAATATTTACAAAGAATATATAGGGAACTGTGAAAACATGCTTATTGTTTAGCTTTCATATGAAATAAACATCATATAGATTTTTTGTATTTTTTTACATTTCAGAGGTATACATTTCAGCTTTAAGTTGAGCTAATAAAATGTATATGTCACCGTTTGATTAAGAGAAATATTTTATATAGTGTACGAAACAGACAATATTTATGGTAAAAGGGAGCTAATTGGCGGGAAAATATGTCAATCTATGATGGCGTCACAATGAAAAGGCCAAATAAGGAATATTCCGGCTTGAAAATCCAGTCAATTCCACATCCGACTTGTGTTTCGCCAATCGAATGCGCCGTATATTAGTGTCGATCTACCTTAAGTGTAGAAAACAAATGCATTTAAGTTTAATGTGAGTTATCATTAATTTTCCCACTGTCAATATTTACATGGTTTGTTTTAATGTAGCGTGATTGATGTTTTGTGTCAAAACCAGATTAAAAATGTCGTGAATACACTTTGAAACATTGGAATATTGATGGAAGATGTTGGTACATATTGCTAGTGGCATTGTTCATCTTGTCTGATATTTGTATAGATAAATGATTGATATTAAATATTCATTTCGATATATTTGTGCAGCAAAATTGATATTTGCATTGAAAGTTGTTATATGGTATAATTCATTTGTATTGATTTTTAATAACACAAAATCATTATTTCTGATTGCATATTCTTAACTCGTTGTTTACTTGTGTAGCAGGATCGAAACGGGTTATGTTCATATTTGACATCATAATGCTCTACCGTTTTAAATCTAGGCTATCAGTATCTTATTAGTAATTCGGTGAAATATGATATTTAGTAGTGACACAGGTAATTTTTCCTGCATCAAAGCCGGATGTTACAACTGATAGCCAACACGTCCTGAAAATGGTCAATCGGCAGTAATAACCCCGTCGTCAATGGAAACGCAAGTGAAATATAATCTTTCCGAAAATAAATAATTTAGAATTTGATACTGTTTGAAATAGTCTAAAATGTACATTTTTGTTGGTTTATTATATTAACTATCGATGCTGTAAAGGTATTGGTAGTACACTGAAGACTTATAACATTATTGCATGTAATAATAAAACCACTAAGAACAATATAACCTGATGTAAGTACTTTGTAGGAAACCCCACACCCAACGGCAGGTCGGAGTTGGCCCCTAAATAAAGAGTAATCAAGTTCAGCGAAATAAACATCCTAGACTCCTATAGGTTGGTTCCCCCACACTCTTTGAATCTATGAAAGTTTGATTTAATGTAGGGAATGTAGGTGTCCGGTTTCCCCACCGTTCATTGACTTTGAGTTGTTATAACTCCCCTTTGGGTCGTTGTCTCTGTGACACATTCCCCGTTTCTTTTTTTCTATCCTTTAGGAAATGTATGATTTCGGGAAGGATGAATAATATTGAAGATCAATTGTCCAGGAATTGGGTTTTTTTTATCATTTGTGATTTCAATAGCGTATACGAATCATTAAAGTTCCATCTGTGGAAGCTCAAAAAGGAGAGAATGCCAGGCATTCGACACAGTGCATGTACTTAGTGTAGTTTAAGTCACAATATGTGTATATGTTTAGAATAACTATGAAGCGTCAAGTTACATACAACTCCCAGAAAACATGAACATGTTAACATTAACTCCGTAACGAGTAAAACTATGTGAGTCAATTCGAAATAATCTACGTATATGTTGTTACACGACGATCTGAAATATCTTAGGGACGATATATCTTGCTAGTTGTTACCTGGGTTATATGTATTTATGTGACCTGGTTGATATGTATATATGTGATATGTGACTGAAAGTATACACAAACTAATATTTTGAAATGTTCAATTTTGTCGTATAAACCGTCCTCTAAGACATTGTTTTTATTGGGTCCATGTTGTTCATATTTGTATGAGTCTTCATTTTTCTATTCTGTGCCGTACTCATGTTATGTCTTTCTGTTTCTTTGTGCTTGTTGTTGCCATTGTCCTTGGATTGCTCGTGTTCAGACTAGCAGTTCAGTCTCACTTACTTTACATTATATAATTTTCTGTTTTCTCGGTGTAAATTATTACTGCGATGCTATTTAACAAGTTAATATATTGATATGTTTTCTTATCCTCTTACAGCCGTCTTCTCAGGTTTTGGTGTTCACTGCAAATCTTCAGATAATACTGCCCATTTTTTAATTTTTTATGTTAACGTCATCTATAAAGCTGAAGTACTCAAACCTAAATTGCATAAGTGCACAGTACACTTACCCACGATATCAACTCTTTAGCCAATTAAAATGTTATGTCAATGTTCTAACTAATTGTTTTATAACATTTACCAAAGCTATTGGAAGACCATAAATCACAAAGTGTGTAAAAGCTAGAAGAGAATAATTCTGCGTTTCAGAAATAAAAGCGTTATGGGTATAGCGTACACCAAATGATGACGTAAATAACATAACATCATTGGTTGAAAAACGATTGTTCGTATACCAAAATTCAAAATACAAACACTGCTCCCACAATGCCTAAGTTTCTGAAACGGCGAATTTATTTAAAGTGCATAAATGTAAATAATATAATAATAGTAAAGTAAATAATACACGTGCATTGAAATTGTACAGTAATCTGTTCGAAATATTTAAACAGTTTACTCGCATGATTTTGTGCTACTTTCCACTCACCTATTACATTTTCGTTGAACAAAATTTCGCATTTTATTAACTTTAAACTTTTTTTGCAAAATACATGTTGCAGGTTCTTAAAGTTGTTCTTAGCTCCATTCCACATTTACTTTGCTCACAAAAATGTAAAAAAAACAAAAACAAAATTCCTCCATATCTTAAAGACATATCAGTTGCAATCATCTCATATACCTATACTTCACCAATAGCATCTAAAATTTTCAACCATAAACGTGTATTGAAAAGCTTTACCACCGAGGATCTCAAGTTTAAACCACCGGATGGTCCATGTTTAAATTCACCTTAAAGATATAGTCCCTGTGGTCACGTCATAGCGGGAGATTTGAACATCATCGAAAACCCATCTCTCCGTGATATCCTTGCAAAGGGACAAAATTCCGTGAACAACGATCCATCAACTAGGAGTAAAATGTTAAACTTCTTATGGATGCTGTAGAGGACTACGCCAGAAAATGAATTAAACGTGAACAAGATGAAAACCTTGATTCCTTTTTGGAGTGGATTAAGGCTGTGAGGTCCATAATTCTTAAACGGATCAGTCAGCTACGAGGGTCAATGAGAACTAAAGCATAATCCATTTTCTAAAATGCTGATGTTGCCAGATACTTGTCCACCATTCATGACAAATATGTTTTTCCGGTAGATAAGGCCCCTAATAACATCGTTTTCATATGTGAAAATTATTGCATCGAATGTTTAAAGAAAGAACTTGGCATTGGCAACTCCCTGGGCAATCAAACCTACACAGGTACTACTCTGTCTACGGAGGAGATATTACAGAAAATCTGATTTGCTTTCCTTTGAGATTTCAACCAAAGATTAAGACACCTATCTCCCTTCCTTGTACTGAGTACCTCAATTACACAAATGCCCATCTAACAACGGTACATCGCTGGATCTGCAAATGTTCTACAAAACCTATTTCCGAGCTTTTTTACCTCCATTTTACAGCCGTACAAGAGGGCCTTCAAAAATACTGTGATATTAGCTTTTCAAGAAGTGGTGTAAATGGAATGTGTATATTAAAAAACTTTAAAGATCTGCTTGACATCCTAAAATCAAGATCATTATCATATTGTAACAGCATTAACAATCATTATCATATTGTAACAGCATTAACAATTTTGACTTTTCCACTCTTTATACTACCCTTCCTAATTAACAATTGAAATCTCGGCTGAAAGATACAATTCATATATGTTTCTCCCGTAAGGGCGAGTGAAGATGTAAGTACCTTGTCATAGGCAGAGAATAAGCATACTTTGTGAAATACGACTCAGAATCACAGAAAAAGTACACAGAGAAAGAAATTATTAAATTGTTAGAGTTTCTGATCGACAATATATTTGTCCAGTTGGAGGACTTGTTTTTCAACAGACCATCGGAATTCAAATAGGCACAAACTGTGCACCTCTCTTAGTCGCTCTGTTTCTCCACTCTTATTAGACTTAATTCATTGAAGGTCTTCTTCAAAATAAAGACAAAAACTGGTCCAGTCCTTTAATTTCAGCTTCCGTTCTATAGGTGATATTTTATCACTAATCAACCCTTGCTTTGGTGATTTTTATTATCTTGTTTATCCAAAAGAGCTTGAAATTAGGGATACTACAGATACTTCCACATCGGCCTCGTTCCTTGACATTCTTCTTGAAATTGACAACAGAGGTACACTATAAACTAGGTTGTATGACAATGCGATGACTTCACTTTTCCAATAGTCAACTTACCTTTTCTTTGTAGCAACGTTCCAAAAGCACCAGCATTCTCAGAACTCATTAGCTACTCAAGGACTTGTGGTCGATACAATGACTTCCTTGAAAGAGCTCGGTTGCTAACAAATAGACTAAATAAGCAAGGGTACGTTACCAAAAACTTAAAGTTCTCATAACAGAAGTTTCACGGTCGATATCACGATCTTCCCAGATGACAACAGATCTTTCCCAATACAACTAAATTTTGTTTTTCCTCTTTCGGATTTGACTTTACTACCGGAGCTGACATGTTCAACACGGCGGATGTAATATAAGAAGCAGGAGATTCTTGCTCTACTGGTACACCTGATCTCACCCATGGTTTTTATTGGGTCCGTGTTGTTCTTCTGTATGTGTATCTTCATTTTTTGTCCTGTACTCAAGTGGTGTCCTTGTTTCTTAGTGTTACCGTTGTCTATGGATTGTTCGTTCTTTCGGTTCTCACTTACTTTACTTAATACGAAAAAAAATTCCTGATAATTCAGTAAAGTTTAACATGCTTTCATGTTTAAAAAACAAATTCATATCCAATCAACAGTTCCTTTTCCCTTAATTTGTTACATTGTCCCTCCTCTTTCAAAATTCAATATCATACACCCTTCTCATTACAAACTTTAGTCCATAGAAGTAATTGATACATAAGGTATTGAAATATTCAATCACAATCAATTAAATCTTATAAAAATGAAATGTCCTTACAATACATCTGAAATAATTATTTTTTATAACGAACTACAAAAATCCAAACTCCTACGAGTGCAATGGAATAAAAACTCTTTCAACAACATTCATTTAAGATGAGGCAAAGGTATTGGCAAAACCTGGCCATATCAACAGGTATACTGCCAAGCGAATTCAAACCAGTCAGAATTTAAAAATTATATAAAAAGAATTAAAAAAAGGATTTGAAAATTATCGTCAAGTAAGCATTATCATTTCCAAAATTCTTGAAAAATAAATCAATTTGCATTTAAAAAAACATCATTCTGTATCAAATCAAGTCTGGTTTAAGATCTTTGTACTCAACCGATACTTGTTTCCATATATTAGGGACCGACCATTTAACCTGAAAAGGGGGGGTATGGTTTTTTTTCTGACAGACAATTTTTTCACGTGTACTAACAAAATATTTTTTTTTCAAAATTAACATTATTTTTTGGGGGAGAAAGCCTCCTTCAGAAAAAATTTTTTCATCATTTTGGCAGCCAAAATATTTTTTTCACATAAAATCAGCTCCGAAATATTTTTTTAGAAAAAACCATAGCCCCCCCTTCTCCTTTTTTTCAAGTTAAATGGTCGGTCCCTTAGACAATACACAATCGCAAACTTCAAAGGGATGATCTTNACGTTGTCGTTTTGGCCATATGCAGAAACTAATTGACAATCTTATTTTGTTATCTATAAAACTAAAGAAGAAAATTTAATCTTAGTAATTGGATCGTTTGGTCCGGAAAGAACATTTTAACAAATTGTTAAGTAAGATGTAATGATCACATCATTATAGGCTGTCTAACCCTAAAAATATACTTTGGCCTAGATATCGATAAAAATTTATCTGGAAAGAGCAATGTGAGCACGTGTGATTGTGAGAAGTAAATTCAAGAATAATGTTATGTAAAGAAAAACGAATTGCTTGTCATAAAAAGAAACAGAAAACTTTGTCAATGGCTCTTATCCAGTGTCATTTTGATTATTCTTGCTCGTGCTGGTAGGCCGCTGTTTCACATAAAATGAAAAACTCACTCCAAGTTGCTCAAAATAAATCTGCGATTTATCAGTTATACGTGTTGGCAAGCCTGTTTTTTTTTAGTGTTTAATATGAGTAAAACCACTTTGATTGGGACACGTATGCAAGATTTTTATGACAAATACCAGGACTTTTTGTAATGTCATTTTGATAAAGTATATATCAAATCAATACATTTTTTCTGTTCCAAATTTCAGAGCAGTAGACTCCACATATTTTGTTACTGTTATTACCAATTGGAATGCGCTCCCTAATCAATTGATGCTGTTAAAAGTCTTTTATAAATCAGCTGGAATTCATTTTCTTAGAACGAGATATACAATTAACGATGTTTTGAACAATTAAGTAGTACACCTTGTTGATATTAATTTAATTTAATATATATTTGACGGATTTAAAGTAATTATCATAAAAGAATCCAATGTAAATAAGCGTTTACCTTTTCATGGGTTATCCTGGGAGTGGAATAAGTTAACTTTGTGCATTTTAGCCTACTTGGCATATTTTAGAATTTTGCTTATTTGTTTTACATATTTTAATAAACTGGTACCAAAACTAGTTTCACCTTTTACCTTTTATCTTGTATTGTCAGTTTATTTATGATATGATATATAGATTACACAGGTTAAAATGTGAAAATTTGTTCTTAAGGATGTTCGCTGGTCATGTTTTGGTATTTCTGTTAGATTTTCGGGTTTCTCTGGAATTATCGATTTAAAAGCACTGTAATGTTTTAATCAGTGCCCCCAATTTGTTCCAAAAATTTCATTTCATACATCCTTTGGAACATTCTGACAAAATTCTATTCAGTCATATTTATTTTATCATAATCATTTATCAATAAACATTGCTTATGGTAAACCTGTGAAAAATTCAAAAATAGTGCAGTTTCCCGCCATTTTTTGAAACACTTGTATCGGCGATCTATAATGTTTTTTCCCCTAATTTTCTAACAAAATATCACATTTATGAAATCTTTGTTATTTTATAAAACTGACCAGCGAACATCCTGAAGCTTCTTTATAAAGAATTTTTACGGATTTTGATGTTTAAGGTAGCTATGTGTTTTGTTTTGGTCTCCAGCACATTAGAAAAGGTTTTGCTTGTCAATATGCGCCTTTTGCGCGCCAAACTTAACATCAAAGAATATTGTATTAGTGAATACATGCATATATATTGTCATTTTATTAGAAAATATGCAAAAATCATCCCTCTAAGACTCCTTTATAATTCTTTACAAGTAATTAAACTAAGTAATATTGTATTCTCTGTGAGTCATTACATAATATACTGACATTTACTTTCGAATTGCATTAGATATCCTGTGGAGATTGTGTTAGCTCCAGTAATCATTCAAACACAACCTGTATTGTATTGTTTGTGTTACTTCAAGCTCTGCTATAACACAATCATATACTAATGACTCTGCAGGCAGCATATAGTATAACATTTCCAATACCATGCAATATAAAAATAAAGTTAAAAGAGGGTCAATTTGAAAGTGCTTTTTACAAAAGGGATATGTTACTACAGTTCAGTTTGTCAGTAATTTCCAATCTATATTATAAATGGGAAAAGAAGCCCCTCGGAGAGACGTCCATTACTAGGCGTACATGAATCAATTCTTAATGTGTTTTTCCTTTTGAAATTTATGATTTCAACATTAAAGAAATTAATTGAAGTTAGAAATTCTTTATCGAAGAATGCAACATAGGATTCTGATACAAATAGTTCAGTGTAGGGAGTTGTTGAGTCATGTTAACACCCTTGATAACAGTCAATTAACATTTAGTTTTTTTTACAGTTTAAGACCCTTTAAAGTTTGATGTTGAATATAAGTCCAGAAACAGATCAATAACACTAATACAGGTTAAGGTTGATGTCACCTGTCAACAAAAAATTAATTGCTTATGCCCGTACGTTTGATTCTTTGATCTGTGCCTCTGAAAACCAGTCAAAACTAATTACAGTGCTTCAAGTGTCGCTTCTCTCGAAAAGTACCTTTAACGTTGTTCAAACTTCCTGTTGGATTGTTAAGTTTCGTGTTAACTCGTGAATGGCGCTGTGCTAGTATGACGCTCGTGTCTGCGTTTGTAACTGTCGTGTTGACACACGTTTCAACGATACAAGATTTTTATCAACAAAATCAAGAACCGATCCGCGATTATGGTATGGTAAACAATGTAACTACTAGACGTTCTTTCAAAAGTCAAATTCCGGAACGTTCCGGATATTAAAATGGCGGGTCAAAGAGGTCAAACGGAGTAAACATGACGTCCGTGTGTATGCGGGCAAAGGGAATAAATTATTCTTTCAACATATGAAAGGTGTTTATGATTGGATAATAGCTGAACATGTCATTTATCAACATATTACCCCAGGCGGGTGGTTTCCGACCACTTTGTTTTAGGTCAAGAAAATAAATATGAGAATTCCTTGATTACGCTCAGCTGACGTCGGAAACCAGTTTCCAGGAGATTTGGGGTAAAATCTCGACAATAACCCAACAACTCGAAAGTGGAATATCGTCTATTGCAATTATGGCAATTTATTTAATATGTTTCTTGAAGAAAGATGAAGTTCTCTTGATGTATTGATTCATTGGTGTTAATATAAAACTTTCTAAAGTTTTTCTCAGTTTTTATCTAAAACACATCAACCAGCTCTCACGCCATTTATGCAAGTGTCTAGAATTTATTAATATTGAAAGTATAGAATTTTCAATTTCTATCAACAATTATTTGCACAAGGGATATACCATTTCAAGGCATATGTATAAATCACATTCTGTAATATACCCTTCAAAAATATATTGATATTAGGAGCTCCTCTAGAAAATTATAGACAGTTAAAGGAGAAAAATTAAATGCTGAATTACTTGTACAGTTTAAGATCTTGTTATTTCTTTGTTTTTATGAGAATTTTGTTGTCCTCATAAAGATACCACTTCTAGTAAGTAACACAATCTTTCTCCAGTTAATTCTTTTATTGTTTTTAAAGGTTCATGTTTGAAGGTGTCACATTGTCCTTATGAACATATCTAAAGCTTTGTTTCCAAAAAAAATCTTACCATGGTAGAGTACTAATAACTCACATTTTGAATATATATATATTAGAACTTAAAACAAGAAGTTCAAAAGCATAGTCACTTGCACGTGACGTCTTGACAGTGACTCGACAATTTATTGTATTCAGCAAGTCCGGTGGTCCAGTGATATAACCATTAGCAGGCATTGTGGATCAAAGGAAATTTATACAAAAAATCTCACACTAGTATGCTATTCATTGTGATGTTACCCTGATATACAGACATACTTTTTGCATTCTGGCAAATATCTCTCAATCATGCACTTCTATCTATCATGTATTATTTAAAAAGTACTAAACTGAAGAACACTTGTATCTCTTCACATATTTTCTGGAATAGATAAAGAGTTTTACATTATCCGGATTATATCATTGATTACGGGTGCATTTTTTTAAATTCTGATCATGTTCTTGATCAATGCCGATGATCATGATAAGTGCATTTTAGTGATTATCAAATAAAACTATCATTGCTGGATCCTTGATCATTTCTGATCAAAGATGACGGTGAAATGTTTATTTCTATAAGCATAAGAAATACTGGACATAACCAAGATTTAAGAATATATTTAAGTCTTCATTTTACCTAAAATGGGTAAATACTGAGCTATAAGATCTTCAGAAACATTTATAAATTAGTGTCGTCTGCTTTTTTCAGGCTTGATCATAAAAATGATCAACCTGAAGATCGGTATTTAAATCAACAGTACTGTGGAGAATATTGTTGTTGGCAAAAATGGTAGAACCGCCAGCAGCTCGTTCATTCTCAGTTACATATGTGCTGTAGAGAGTGTAGTTCTTTACATTCAACGTATCACTTTTCTTCGGGTGTGTTTCCTGAAGACAAATGCCACAGGATTAAAAGTTTGAATTAATAAAGTAATTCAATAAAATTTATCTCAAAACCTCAGCAATTCCATTGAATTAAACTGCTCATTTTAGACGTATTGATGTTATATTTCCCTTTCGGGAAACAGAGGGATGACGAGACGATGGACCACTTACGGACGAAGACCTACTGTTTTGGTCGTTCATTTTCGATGTTGTTTTCTGTTTCTGTATCCAACTGGTCTTCAAACATTCTCCAAATGTCAGTATTCCAGTACGGTTTGGGGCGTGGACCAGATTTTTTTAGGTACATTGTATACAAGTGTCTTCGGCTTATATCTGTTAGAAGTGCTAATAGCCGAGTTGGACTTGTGAATATTTGCACTTCTTGGTTTTTTATTTTCTGCAGTAGCCGAACATTCTGCAGATTTCTGTTCTTTGGTTCTAGCAATTTTAGAGGCAGTCTTTATATTTGTGTTTTTAGAAGATGTTTCAATTTTGGAGGGAGATTCAGACACAGATTGCGATGATTGTGTTGACTTTGTTGAATTTGATGCCTGTTTAAATTTTGTTGGAGTGATGATTTTTTTCTTTCGGTACAGTTTTTACAGGTAATGGCTTTTGAAATCGGTGTTCAATTTAAGTTAAATATTTGTAATAATAGCATCAATATTGACATGAATGTATTTCTAAATGTATTCAAATTATAATAGTATGATGATATCCACTTCTTTTAAAAATCGAGAAAAAGAAAACAGAAAAATCAAAAGCTAGTGGAAGGGTTCAAATTCACAATGAAATCCTTGAAATTGCCTGCAAACGTTCCTTACAAGTGATATTGTTGCAGGGTTATAGAAGTAACATATATCAGCTTTAGTCTGAGGTTTAGAAAATCGCATTTACTAATCAGTTGCACAACAGATATTTTTGCCACTTAATTCCACCTGTTGCAACCTTGCAGCACATGGTACCCCGAGTTTTTTGTGGGAATTCACAATGCTAGTGCTTAAATTCGTTGCGTTCTTGTTCAATTTTATCTCTTTGTTTAATCTAAGTTATGCTGTCTATGTTCCTGTTGCATCTTAATTGTAGCGTTTCTGATTCTGGATTTTCCCCTTTCTAACGTTTTGCTTCGGTTTTCGTTCGCCAGTTTATCAACATTTGATTTCCATTGTCACAAGCATTTTTAGACACTGCTGACTTATATCGTTCAAAACATTTGGATAAAATTCACTGGATGGTTGGGTATTAAAAAAAACAGTGACTGATTTTAATATTAGTATTCAAAAAGAGTATAAAAACGGTGACTGTTTTTTGTATCAAAAAACGCGACAATGTCACTTGCAAATGAACTCCATTAAAAGGGCTATTTTTACTTATTCTGATTCCGATTTTTTGTTTGACTGCTGTACACAAATTAACATCTAGATACAGATTTCCATAAGTTAGGACTAAAGGTATATTTTCAGACACTTTATTTCAGCGGTCATTGTTATTTTTTAATGTAATAACATAAGATGAAAAATTCGTATCATTTTAAATACATCGGTAAACGAATACCGAAGCAAAAGGAAAATTCTAAAATCAAAACTCCAAAAAACACGGCAATGAATATTTAGAGAAGTGACTTGTCCCATTGATTTCAATTGGATTTGTCATAGAGTTAGAAAATGACATTCGAAGATCAGTTTATTCACATCTTCATTATTACTTAATACATGGATGAAAGTTTCTTTATACTGACGGTTGAGTTCCAACTGGACACTACCAAAAAGGAGAGGAAGGTTTTCCCACCATAAAACCGATTAACTTCGCGGTATTCGTTTCGTTGCGCATTTACTGGAAAAAAATTAGATTTAGCACATTACAGGACTGCCACTTTTGAAAGAAGTTACTGTTTATTTCTTAAATAGACAATGTCCTTTTTATGTATAATGTACTTTTCCCTTTGATTTTGTTTTTTGCAATCTAAAGATGTCATGATTTTGATCCCTCCCACAAGTTTTTAACGAATTCATATAAGAAAAGATATTTCGCTGAATCTTCATTTTCTAACTAAGATTTTGTCAGAAGTCAAACATGTGCATCAAGCAAACAGTGAAACTATTCATGCCCGAAGTGACATAAATCACATGGGGATACTTAAAAATTCGAAGGATTTTCTCATATTCATTCTCTCAAAACAACTGAATTTTCCACACTCTATACCACGCTTCCTCATGATAAATCAAAATCACGAATTAACGTTATCATTCGAACTGCCTCTGTCAATTAACAAGGTTCTAAATCCACATTTTATTTTCAAAAATCAATTTAAAGGGAAAGGTATGCTACCGTGAAAAACAGGAATGCAGTATGCTTGAATATCTTATTGAAAATAATTATATTTGTGACTTTTATCAACAAGGTGGTATACCAATAGGCAAGAAATGACTTAATTGAGTTGTGCTCATCTACTCACAGACTTGTTTTTATATTCCTACGAGACTTAATTTCTTCAAGGACTCGTAAAAGATCACAAACTTACCCATTTAACAATACATTGATGTTCTTTCCATTAATAAAGCATCTTTTGCTAAATGAATCTCATCAATATATCCTCAATAATTAGAGATAAACAAAACCACTAGCGCTACATTTTTTAAAACTTACATCCAGAATTCGGCGGAAATAGTCATCTCAGTAGTATTTACTACAAGAGGGACATTTTAAGTCAACGGTCCCTAAGATGGACAGTAATATTTCAACCTCTATTGCTTATGGAGGGCATGCTTCACAGTTGATTTGTTACGCTAGAGGTATAACAAATTATGCATACTTTCTTATTAGAAACCGTTATCTTTGTGACCGCCTGATTGATTAAGGCTTCAAAAAAATAAATAAATAAATAACAAAATCCACCTAAAACGATCATTATAAAGTTCATTAATAGATATCAGTCACTTGTTTTAAAATTTGAAATTTCAATATTAATTGTGATTCAAGAATTATTTTGTTCTTAAATCTGGGATGATCCTTTTTACTGTCTAACACCTTTCAATAGCAGTTGCTGTTGAGTGGCTACCGGACACTTCCACAATGGAAGGGGAGGTTTTTTGGACCATAAAAATAATTTAACCCACCATCTCTTTTGGAATGCCTGTATCAAGTCAGAACCATTACAGTTGACAATATTCCCACTGTTTTACACCAGTTTTGTTGTTTTGCCATTTAGATTTCGGCTCGTGATAATTCTGTTCAGTAATTTTGTTATTACGTTCATTTCTAAAACAGGCAATGCACTTTTGATGTATAATTTACCTTTTCCCTTTGTTTCTATTGTTTTGTCGTCTTATTTAAAAATTGTATATCCTCCTACAAGTTATTTTAATATTCCCTTTTGTGTTATTTTTTTGTTCTCAAGTACACTCAAAGTAATCACTTTAAATTCCTTAATGCCTTATAAAGTAATAATCTGTTCAACAATTTCACATCAAGGAACCACAAAGTTATGTGTGTTTTAAATGAAGTGAATAATTTATGACAATGTGTTTAATTTAATGAGTACTTTATATGGATAACATCAACAATAGCTATGGTCAGTCACCTATAAACTTTATTAAAATGAAACTTCTTTGAAGTTTCAGAGTCTGATATTACTTAAAGCCAACGTACCTTATAGAACCTATTTACTTTTACATTTTCATCAAATTTATTCACTGATTAATTCGAATTCTATGTAATTAGACTGAAATTAAAGAAAAATGAGAGCTCCAACACCGCCATGGTTCTCAGATAGGAATAACATTCGACTTTGACAAATCAAATGGATTCTTATTTTCAGAATTTTATGTTACAAACAGCAGTAGACGGATTTCACTTCCTCTTTGTTTTTATCAAGAAAATATTTATAAATTATATCTGTATTTCTTTTTTCAGATTGTCGAAAATAACTGTTCTACGACGATTTAAGTAGAGGATGTTGGGATTCAAAATGAATAAATGTAAGCCTTACTTAAATTTTGTAATTTACATTGACTGTGAATGTAATTTTCAGTTATTGAAGGTGTTTCCAATTATTTTCTTTTTTAATTCATATCAGAAACCATGTCAGAAACAAACATGTTTATGACAAGGAGGAAAAAAAATAAGATTCAAAATGAGGAATATCAACATCGAAGTCCATCAACGCAGCAAAGCAAGTTAAGCATACAAACAAAAAGGGTCGATTACATATAAGAAGAATGATAGTCAGTCAAACAACAAAACACGATTAACATTCCGACAAAAGGGTTCGAAATCGAAGTCCTTCAATATTGAAAAAAAAACCAAACAAACAAATGTATTATACACCGAAGATACTATAAATTTACTATATGCATATAACCATGTCGACCTCCTTTGTCCCACGATGAAAACTGTTAGAGAACAAGAATCAAAGGGATCTTGGCACGAGGGAGATACTCCTTAGTTTAAAAAAATAATTAAGATATTGCATGTTTTCAATAAAATTGGCATCTGGCGTGCGGGCCAGCGACGAAGTACTGGTCTACTGGTTTGGTGAATACCCCGGGAACAAATAGTCCATTGGTAATATAAGAGATGCCAAATGTAATATAAATTTACTTAAAAAAGAATCATACCCATAATACAGAAAAATGACTAAGGTTGTGTAACATACATAAAAAAGGAATCAAACCCGTAATACAGAAATATGACTAAGGTTGTGTAACTTACATAGAAAAGGAATCAAGCCCATAATACAGAAATATGACTAAGGTTGTGTAACATACATAGAAAAGGGATCAAAATCATAGAGTAACGTTGGGTATTTTCTATCACTTTATGAATACAATAGTAACCAGAGGCTCCAAGGAGCCTGTATCGCTCACCTGGCTTTCAGTTGCCACAATCAAGCTAACATTGTAAGTTATACAGTTGAACTTCAGTCCCTCAAACTTTGGTAGTTCGAACACCACAAATATCTTGAACTGTATTTTAAGTCTGATCATGTTTTACTAGTATTCTATCTGGAAACCAAATTTCATGGAAATCAGACTATGTTGAATTTTCCCGCTTTTTTGTGGCCATTTTGAAAAAGGTGCTCAACAAACAATTTTCAAATCTGATTTTGAAGTCCCAACATCAATATCTATTTGGAAACCAAATTTTATTCAAATCAAACAATGTTGAATTTTCCCACCTTTTATGGCATTTTGAAAATGGCAGTGAACTAACAATTTTCAACACCGGTTTTGAAGTCGCAACATCAATATCCACTTGGAAACCAAATTTCATTGAAATCGGACAATGTTGAATTTTCCCGCCTTATTTGGCAGCCATTCTGAAAATGGCTGTAAGCAAACAAATTTTAACATCAGTTTTGAAGTTGCAACATAAATAACTATTTGGAAACCAAGTTTCATTAAAATTGGACAATGTCGAATCTTCCCGCCTTTTTTGGCGGCCATTTTGATAATGGCAGTCAACAAACAATTTTTAAATCCGGTTTTAAAGTCCCAACATCAATATCAATTTAGAAACAAACCTTTATTAAAATCAGACAATGTTGAATTTTCCACCTTTTTTTTTGGCGGCAATTTTTAAAATGGCGGTCAACGAACAATTTTTAACGTCGGTTTTGAAGTTGCAACATCAATTCCTATTTGGAAACCAAATTTCATGGAAATCAGACTATGTTGAATTTTCCCGCTTTTTTGTGGCCAATTTGAAAATGGTGCTCAACAAACAATTTTCAAATCTGATTTTGAAGTCCCAACATCAATATCTATTTGGAAGCCAAATTTCATTTAGAATTTTCCAAACTTTTATGGCATTTTGAAAATGGCAGTCAACTAACAATTTTCAACACCGGTTTTGAAGTCGCAACATCAATATCCACTTGGAACCCAAATTTCATTGAAATCGGACAATGTTGAATTTTCCCACCTTTTTTTGGCAGCCATTCTGAAAATGGCTGTAAGCGAATAAATTTTAACACCAGTTTTAAAGTTGCAACATAAATAACTATTTGGAAACCAAGTTTCATTGAAATGGGACAATGTTGAATCTTCCCGCCTTTTTTGGCGGCCATTTTGAAAATAGCGGTCAACGAACACTGTTCAACACCGGTTTTGAGATCGCTACATCAATATCTATTTGGAAACCAAATTTCATTGTAATCGAACAATGTTGAATTTTCCATCTTTTTTGGCGGCTATTTTTTTAAATGGTGGTCAACAAACAATTTTTAACACAAGTTTTGAAATCCAAACAGCACGGCAAACATTTTATCAGTTTACACTTAACCTTCTTCTTCTATAGTTTGAGAAATAAAAGACAAAAAATATGAAAATTTTGAAAATTCCGTGAAAAAAGGGCAATAACTCCTACAAGGGTGTTTGGATTTTCTTTAAAATTGCAGGGTTTGTAGATCTTGATATGCTGAACCTTTTTGCAATATACACTTGACCTCTATCTGTTACCCTTTTTAAGATAAAAAATAAAATATGCGCAAATTATGAAAATTTTACGGAAAAAGGCATTAACTCCAAGACAGGTTTTCGGATTTTCTTCAAAATTGCAGGGCAGGTAGGTCTTGCTATGCTGATTACTTTTACCATGTCAGATTTTTGATATCTGTAACTTTTTTGAGTTATTGGCCAAAGACTGCAATTTACCACCATGTTCTATTTTTAGCAACAGCGGACATGTTGTTTGACCTGTCGCCTAATCGAACACAATTTTGAGAAGCCATACTCTCGTGATGATTCAGGCCAAGTTCGGTTACATTTGGCCCAGTGGTTTCAGAGTAGAAGATTTTTGAAATTGTTGACAGACAGACGGACAGACGGACGGACGGACGACGGACGCATAGTGATGGCAAGAGCTCACATGGCCTTTTAGGCCAGGTGAGCTAAAAAGAAGGCAAACGGGGAATGTGTCGAAGGGACAACGACCCAAAGGAGAGTAACAACAACTGAAAGCCACCTTCGGATCTTCAATGAACGGTGAGGAAACCCCATACCCAACGGCAGGTCGGAGTCGGCCCCTAGATAAAGAGTAATCAAATTCAGCGAAATCAACATCATCCTAGACTCCTATAGACGTTAAGTAAACTAACTAGAAAACAGACAAGACACACAAAGGCTTTATAAATTTCCCGACTTAGGACAGGCGCAAACCTGCTGCGGTGGGGTTTAACTATTTTTATTGGGCCCAAATCTTCCCCCTATAGCCAATGTGATAAATAAAAAAACAACCGTAACAACAGTAAAATTCAGTTGGCAACAGGACTGAGTCAATTGTGAAAAATGAAACTGAAAGAACTAAATATACGGACATAAACATGAAATCACAAGAGACTACTAGCAGTTAACTGACTTGCCAGCTCCAGACCCATTACTAACTGACAAATTAAGTTATGTACCCTCAGTATACAGCTTCCACCAAGATCCCTTCCTGTAAAGAGTTTAGCATAATGATTTCATACATACCGGAATACAAAACCCGTGTCCTTGATTAGATGTTTACAGGTTGCATTGTATTTATGAACTTATAATGAATTTATTGCTGCGGTGAAGGAAGTGGGAAAACTTTCATTGTAATGAAGTCAAGATTCACACCCCAATCTTACACAATGTGTTAGATTCATCGATGTGAATACAAAGTTGTCTTTGCACGACGGCGGGTCAGTGATATATTGAGAGCGTGGGTGTAAATTTCAATGTCGGTAAATTGAAAGTTTTGCCACTTCCTTGACCGCAGCAATATTGTATGCAGTGTTATGTATTTGGAAAATTCATTACGTTTACTTCAGGGCCATGAACGAAAGTCTGTAGTATTTAGAGTTGTACACCATTTCAAAATTGCAAACATGTTACATTTTCCAAGTAAAAAATGATGTCTTAAATCAATAGGAAGCACGCAAACCTTTATGAAACAACATTCCCCATCGTTCTGGAAGATCTCTCACATTCCTTATTTCCTATGAAATTCTAAATCCATTAAATTTTTCATGATGACATAAAAAAAATCAAACACATAGCCTTGGTAGTTTCGGCTAATTTCGACCAGTCTTTGTCATCTTGATATGCAGATCTGTTAAACGCATATGTTTACGCTTTCAACCGACCTCAATGGGTGGGATTTAAGTTTGTTTAAAAAGTGAAGCA
>MJUU01020657.1:183909-196297 GCA_002080025.1 Modiolus philippinarum
TGTGAAAAATGAAACTGAAAGAACTAAATATACGGACATAAACATGAAATCACAAGAGACTACTAGCAGTTAACTGACTTGCCAGCTCCAGACCCATTACTAACTGACAAATAAAGTTATGTACCCTCAGTATACAGCTTCCACCAAGATCCCTTCCTGTGAGGAGTTTAACATAATGATTTCATACATACCGGAATACAAAACCCGTGTCCTTGCACTACGCATTTTAGAAATTTAGGATGTGTTTAGTTGAAATGCAAAGACCCTATCAAAAATCAATGTTAATTCCAAAGAAGTCCATACGTAATGACTTGACGACAATACCGTAATTATAGCCCTTATGAATTAGACGATTTAAAGGTTTTATAAGTTTGTTAGGCGAGTTTAAGTATTTTTTATTCTTATATAAAACATTACCGTAAAATAAGGGATGTGAAATACCAGCCTTGATTAGATGTTTACAGGTTGCATTGTATTTATGAACTAATAATGAATTTATTGCTGCGGTAAAGGAAGTGGGAAAACTTTCATTGTAATGAAGTCAAGATTAACACCCCAATCTTACACAATGTGTTAAATTCATCGATGTGAATACACAGTTGTCTTTGCACGACGGCGGGTCAGTGATATATTGAGAGCGTGGATGTAAATTTCAATGGCGGTAAATTGAAAGTTTTGCCACTTCCTTGACCGCAGCAATATTGTATGCAGTGTTATGTATTTGGAAAATGCATGACGTTTACTTCAGGGCCATGAACGAAAGTCTGTAGTCTGTAGTATTTAGAGTTGTACATCATTTCAAAATTGCAAACATGTTACATTTTCCAAGTAAAAAATGATGTCTTAAATCATTAGGAAGCACACAAACCTTTATGAAACAACATTCCCCATCGTTCTGGAAGACCTCTCACATGCCTTATTTCCTATGAAATTCTAAATCCATTAAATTTTTCATGATTACATAAATAAAATCAAACACATAGCCTTGGTAGTTTCGGCTAATTTCGACCAGTCTTTGTCATCTTGATATGCATATCTGTTAAACGCATATGTTTACGCTTTCAACCGACCTCTATGGGTGCGATTTAAGTTTGTTTAAAAAGTGAAGCACATGACGATAATATAATGAAGGGCTGGTATCATAACATTTTTTTGTAAATTTGGTTCTTCGATTTCAGTGTTGTATATATCCGTATTTTGGCTCAGTTGTTGCCCACCCCCCAAAAACAACAGTTTTTGCAACAGAAAAACATACTCTTTACTCCCTCAGATCCATACATACAAGAAGGTTGATTCCAAAATTCCTCCGCAAAACAAAACAAAATAAAAGTTTGGTTGCAAGTGAAAAAATTGCCCTTAGTGGTCGAAAATACCGATCTGAAATAAGGTATTTCAGCTCAGAAGGCTCTAGGCGAAGTTTATAGGACCGAAACGTTTGGCAATGAACCCTTTTTGTCTCATTTTTGTCATTTTCAGATGTCTTTTCATTTGTCAATTTTTGTGTTTTGTTGTCTACTAAACTATTTTTATTACGTAATTTAAACATTATGTCTTTATTTTCTACCAGTCACATATTATATAGATAGCGGTGATTTACCGAGTTTTCACAGCGTAATAAATGCAAAAAGTTCAACGGTGAAACTAATGGATTTCTAGTCACTGTAGGAGATGACGTTCAATACTTCGCAAATGTCGTTGCTTAGTAAACTACTGACACATTCAAAAAATATTAATCTGCACCTCAAATCTTGGTTTTTGACCAGAAAATTTATATAAAATTTATATTTATTAAAAAGCAGAACTAATCGACCGTCAAGAATCAATAAAAATGTTACTCATTTCGACCAACGCATTTCATCAAACTAGTTGCAGAACAAGTTCCGCAATTCTTTTAAACATTCTGCGATATTTGGTACTCTTGACATTTTAATTGATATTCACGAAGGCCGATTAGTTATGCTATTAATATTGTATTCAGCTTGATATTGGCGTATATGTTTTTATAGTACGCTTGCCAAATATAGTTTAAGGTAAATCGGTAGTCTTCCGCCATTTTGAATTTGTTATTTATACTGTTGTGGTATTATCTGCTTTTTAAATATGCAGATATTTTTATTTATAATGCATCAATAAATTTTATATCAGTAACACAAAAAGCAAAGGATCTACACTGACTTAATTTTATATGTTATTATCTAATTGGATGATGTTTGGTAATTTTAAAATTAATTAGTTTGGAAGAGGATATTTCAAAACGGGAGATAGTCTGATGGAAATATTTTACATAGATATCACTATGAAAATTCACATTTTTCAAATTATATTGAAAAAAAGATCGGTGACCCCCATTTTTCTTCATACATTTGTATGTTTTGAAAGTATGTTGAAATAGCTAACATATGAGTAAAATGGAAAGAAATCTATGGAATAGAAAACCGAATACCTTTTTCCCTATATATTCACTAGAAATATTTGATTATTTTGATATCAGTTATTTCAAAAAACAGGCACGGTGACCCCACTTTTTTATTTTTTTATTTAGGAAACTTTCCTGAGAAAATAAAGAAAATCTATGGAAAAAAATTTTGGACTACCCATCTACCTTAAGTCAACTGACAAATATAATATATCACACGGCAATTATTGGAATGCTTTGTTTTCCTCAATGAGTGAGATTCTTCTGACTAACTTGCTTTGGCATTTCACATTAAGAAATTTCATCAATATTTCTTTCTTCCTGTCATTATTTTTATTCCTCCGGTAGCAGGAAGGACATAGTCTCTTAAGAGAAAATATCTTCCTTTCCATTTTCCAATTTATTTTACTAACTAACGCTTTGTTAGATATCAGATAATGCATTTTTGTAGATGACATGATTTTTTTACAGGAAAAAGGCGATGATGATAGTGTAGTGTAGCATATTTATAATTATATAGGCTAGTTAAAATCGGGACATAAAAACACAACTTTGTCATTCAGAATTGTATAGAAAATCAACAGTAAAGTAAAAACAATTAGACATAACAACCCAAAATAATTTGAAATCAATAGCAAAGAAAACAAGCATTAATCCAAAACATTACAACATTACATTGTAGGAGCAAAAGTGGAAAAAACATGACAAAAAATTGATACTAAATACGGGGATCAACAAAAATACGTGAATTTTCCCGGATGATTTTGACGTCACAATATAGATTTTCCAACGTCACAATGTTCAGTGACGCAATTTTCGCCGATTGACCACAGGTCAACCGGCGCAATTCAATCATAAAAAGTAGTAAAAAAGTGGTCTATAAGGCATAATTCAAAGAGAAATACAATGTATTGATCTTTTACTTTCCTGTAAGTCTATTTAGGTAATCTCCGAGGATTCACGATAAAATTTAAATGGAAAACATATCAGTACAAAACATTACGAATAACGACTATAATGTTCAATTGCTTGTTTTAAACGTCATATATTTCAAAAGTGTATGAACTTATATCAACCACCAAACCACGCACATCACTGTTTTTACCTTTGGGTTCGATACATTTTTTTTTCCTTTTGTACCTTGAAAATGTGATTGTTTTTATATGCAAGCTCGGCATATTACAGTAATTCATAATCGTGCCTCTTAGAAGACTTTACAAGTTAGTATACTAAGCAGAATATGTTTTTATTATGAAGTTAATTTTAATTTCCAAGTTAGTATACTAAGCAGAATATGTATTATGAAGTTATTTTTTTCTTTACAGGAGTAACAGTTGGATTTTACTTATTTTTGGAAAATTAAATTTTATATATGATGATGTGTGATTAGCTCGAACATATATGGAGCGTACGAGCACTATTGCAATTTGAAAATGGTTGTATGTTAATTGTTATGCTACGGAATATGACCATTGATTATATGACATTTGTTTGGATTTGTGAATTGCTCGAAAAGAATTTGTAATTTTTTTTAATTCGGGTTTTCTATACAATGAAACCTACAGAAATATTCACTTTTTACCGTTATCCAGGTAAAGACATAATTATCAGACTACTGTGATAATGAACATATGTATATCGAACATGTGGATTCCCTGAAATGAATGACCCGTATGTTGAAGAAACAATTAGTTGTATATCTCGACCGGAAACGGATTCAAATATCGACAATCACAAATTTTCTGATCACAACGGTGGAAATTTTATCATTGGAAAGCATGAACCTAAAATTCTTCCGATATTTTCCCGCAAATATACATTGGATCAGGGAACAGACAAAGTATCACCAAATCACCATACAAACTTGGTTGAAGATACTGAAGATGATAATGTGACTTTAACACCACTACCACGTAAAGGGATTCTAAAAAATAACCACTCTGATCCCGCCCATATCGACATTGTTACAGAAAGTCCCAATACAACACGGAGAACACAATCGGAAACTACTTTTAACTCTAAAGTCAAATACAGAATACATTTTCCACATCTAAAGCTCAAGCCTGAGGTAAGTACTTATGCTTCATATACTGTCTCCTTGTCACTTTTCACCTAGGTTTGCTACGTCGTATTTATTGCATTGCAATGCCTGATTACAAATCAAACTTTTGGCACTTTTAGATATTTGTATTTTATTTATTGCCTATTTCTTAGAATTGATCCCATAAATTGTTGATTTGCTAGTACTGAATTTGTTTTTCAATTCTAGTCAAATTCTCTGATGTTTGTCAAACCTATTTAGGGAAAAATATCAACATGTACATTTTGTTTAAAAATCCAGTTTTTGTGCTTCTCCAATGTTTTACACTATATTTTCATTATTTTGAATTAACTTAACATATATTCTAATTTGAAATATTTTTTTAGTCAGTGAAAAGACGGATCTAGTTAGTACAGTTGATTTATCCTCTAACCTAAAATAAGTACCACTTTAAGTAATAGGGCCTGTAAGTCTCGTTAAATTTTGGAACTTATGGGAACATAATTTGTACCCGGAGGTTGCATTTTGAACAAAATCATATGCCGTTTCACGCATAAAAATGTCATATTTTGGCAGGAAACGTTTTCGAATTGCAATTCTATCGTGATTTCTCGGTGTCACATGACAAGACTTACAGACCCTATTGTAAAAGTTCTTCGGGATAAGGTTTTGGATTATGTTACTGACCTAATGTCTACAAAAGGTTTAACCACTCTTATTTTTTGTGAATCACAAGCGAAGGGCCAGTTTTGTCATGCGCCCCCACCCCTAGTTTGATGGTTTTGCTTAATTCTGTTGATTACCGTATTGACGAATAGTCTTTTATAATAAGCAATGAAGGGATATCATAAATCCTAATTTTGTAATTTATCACGCAAATTTTGTAATTATTATGCAACTGGGGTGCTAATTGTATTTCCCAAACACTATTTTTTTTCATAACACTTTGCGTATTAATTAAATCGGACCATCATTGTTTGGTAAACCCTTATGTCCCGTTTACCCGTTTAGATGTCAGTTTTCGTTGTCACTTTCAAATCAACAATATCTTTTATACCTTCCTCATTCGTTTTTAGGTGTAACAGTTTTTGTTCATACATTCAGATAAAAAACATCGTTTTGTGTACTGTCATGTCCTGTCAATCTTTGACTCTATTTTACATACAATATAAAGTAAGTGAGAACCGAACCGTCAGACTAAATGAACAATCCAAGCTGGACAATGGCAACATCGTAAAAACAAAGAAACAAAGACATAACATGAGCATGGCACAGAAAAGAAAAGTGAAGAAACATACATATGGAAATGAACAACACGGACCAAATAAAAAAACCTCGGCTGAGATCAGGTGCACCGGTAGAGTAAGCATCTCCTACTACTTATTAGACACCCGCCGTGTTAAACATGTCAAATCCGGAAGTAAAGTCAAATCCGGTTGTAAAGTCAAATCCGGTAGTAAAGTCAAATCCGGTAGAGGAAAAAAAAAAACTTTAGTGGCAAATAGAAAGATCTTCTTGGAAACAGATATCCCATAATGGTCCAATGCATGTATCATTGTTACAGGCCTTCTCACGAGATCAATAAGAAACATAAAAAAAGAAAACCGAGTCATCGAGTTCGGGTTACTAGTCAATATTCGGTACGTCCGAGTGATAATCGAGTACACGATTCTTTTTTTAAGATCTAAAAACGTAACGAATGTTTATTAAAGTGTATATGAGGTCAATTTATGGGCTAAAAATCTTCATTTCATTACACGCCATGTAAATGATACATTCAAAATGATACATTTTCTTTTAATTATTTAAAAAAAAAGTTCACATAGAAACACGATATTCATAAATAAATCCAAAAATAAAGGAAAATATCATTTATTTTAGTTTTACAAAATACCATTCCGACAAGTTGTCTATTTAGAGCAAATTCAAACCAAATGCTTGGAAGATAAAAACCAAAAAAACATGAAATTACTGATGAAGAACAAGTAGCCTATGGACCCAAAAGTATCCAATAGAAGTTGAAAATAAGAGCTGTTCATGAAGAAGAAAATTTTGACAACTCATAACTCTTCACTGCAAATAAAAGTCAAATATTTACCAGTTGAAAAAAAAGAAGAAAAAAAAACATGAGAAAAGATTGAGTATGAAACATGAGTAAAGAGCGAAGCATTTAGGAAGACACCTCTCACTTATATTAAATATCAAACTTGAGAGGATCGGTTTTACGCCAACATCAATGTGCTTGACAGCAGGGTTGGTTTTAGCCTAGGGGATATAGCGGCAAAGTAAATAATTATAAAACATGGTCATATGAAAAATGAAAAATAATGCATGCTTTGTCTTTGTCATACTGTCTCAATTCGTGTTACTGTGAATTACCGTCATTTTGGATTTATGATATTAGAATTTTCCCTTTCCTTGTTCTTGCTTCGGTATTCGTTTGCCGATGTATTTATAACTGCAGTACTACAAACAAATCAGTGCTATCTTTATCTTTTGTAACAGAACCCAACGTCAGTCTATAAAGTGACGAAATATGACAAATATATATAACAGTGTTGTACCCTCGAATAGTGAATGACAATTCCAAGTATAAATTTTTCAAATATTTGGAAGTTTGTGTAACTACTTTTTTTGTCTTAAAAATTAGCAAAAATGAATTAAGTTTTTCCTTGTGCACTTTTAAATATGTAAGGCACAATACAACCACCAAAGTTTTTCATGAATTTTGATCATAACAAATAATAGTTCTTGGCATGCTCACTTCCTGCGCTATATCTAATGCCTCCTTCCCATACACGAATGTTTCTTACGAATCCTTAAGAGTCAGTTAAATTTACAATATTCGTAAAACTAACGCGAATGTTTGCGAATAAAACACATTCGCGATTGAGTTTGGATTTCTTTAGTACGATGAATTGCGAGTATGAACGACCACTAATACGATGCAGTTACGATAAAAATTTACAAATCATTACAAATGAACGCGACCGACTTACGAATGCAGAGAGCTATCTAAGAATTCTTATGAGCACTACATGAATTATTGCAATTGTCTCCTAGTTTTTACGGAAAACTTACGAATTGATTTTGGCTTTTCTATTTAGATGTAACTGATGAATTGTTCTCTATCAGTCTTTACACATATTTCCCTATATGGATTTCCAATATTTTTATTTTATCTGCACTGAAGAGACATACGTTGTCGAAATGTGGATATGCAGAATCCAAATAAACAGCAACCTTGGTATTATGTTATTTACGATAACATAACGAGTTTTTAAAAATGTTTGATATTTATTTACGAGTGTCTCATAAACTGCAATATTTTTTTTCAAAATAATGGGAAACATTTACTCATGTAAAATTTAATACTATATTAATTCATTCAGTCTTAAAATGCATATTTAAGGAGATGAGATAGCCCTACTATAAAACAAATAAATATATAATATTGTGCAAAACATCTTTGACGTTTTCATGCAAAGACACGGAAGAATAAAAGAGAAAAACAAAAAATACCGAAGTTGCATAAAAACATTAAATTTCGTTATGCTGTACACGTGTTTCAAGGAGTAACCTCTCATCAGCAGCATTAAAATCAAATAATTTGGAAAGCAATATTCCAAAGAAGTACTCATTTCCAAACGTATCGAAATAGGTAGCCAAATCCAGTACCAAGGACATCTACCGAGTGCCATACCGAGTGAAAAATGACATCACCATAACCTTTTATATCCTACTTTTAGAAGAGGACGTAACTCAGATTGGATAGCCGACCGAATTTTATAATCACATCGTTAAGATTTGAAAAAAATACTGGCATTTAGTATGAAAGCACTGTTGAAGTATTCGTAATTGCATATACATGTATTCTCGAAATGTCGCGTGAATGCGTGTTTAATCGTAAAATATTCGCAAGATGACCGTAAACTACCTGCAATTATTCGTAAATAAATCGGAAGATACTTGAGGAACCAGTCGTCCATGATTTAGAGCAAATGCTTTACGATTTGTTTCTATCTTTTAACAAATTCATTCGTTTTGTTAAGATTGATTTGCGAGCTGTTTACGGATGAAATAATCAATAAAGATTCGTAGACATTCGTGTAAAAATTCTTGACATGGCCAAAAAATTTCACGCCCTCACACGAATCGACACGAATATCTGCGAGTGTCTACGAGTGAAATACGGATGCTTGCGAACCGACTGACGAATCGATCATTCGTAAGGATTCCTGTATATGAAGGGGATGTAAGAGAACAAAATTGACGTGGATCGTAAGCAATGTTTAGTCATCTTTTATAAGCGTACGTGCGCAATTTTAACCAATTCTTGCACGCTTTTTCTTACTAAATGTGCTATAAGCATGCTTTCATATCGACATGAATTAAGAAAAACTACCTACGAAGAATCTTATTTAGTTATTCTATCGGATATATCTTCAAGTTACAACTTTTAATCACACATCACAGCTTTTATACAATATATTTTAGTTAGAACGATATATCAATATTAAAGGAAAATAAATTGAGCTATTACTGACAAACGTGATCAGTGATACAATGTTAATGACATGATTTGTAAATTTAATAACCCTGAACACCATTGAAAAGGGATGATATCTAGTCTTAACAAAGAAGATTTCAAGATCTTTAGTATAATATAAAACATAATGATAATGTCAAAAACCGACACTGAAGTAAATATGTGTAAAACGTGTCAGTATGGAATAAATAACAAAATACCGAAGTTACTGTTAATTTATTTTCTGCATATGCACATTTCGACAACTTACGTCTCATCAGTGCAGATCAAACCAAAACATTTGGAAGTCCAAAGCCCGAAAAACATGTAAAAGCTGATAGCGAACAAATAACCAAAAGGGTCTAAATAGAAAAGCCAAAATTCAGCTAAGGACAGAGCTATGCATGAGGGAGATACTCCTTAGTTTTAAACAAAATTTTATGAAATTTAGATATTGCATATTTCAATAAAATCGGTTTTCGGGCCAGCACCGAAGTACTGACTACTGGGTTGGTGAATTCCCTCGAGACTAACAGTCCACCAGCAGAGGCATCGGCCCAGTGGTAATAATTAACAAAATACCAAAGTTACTGTTAATTTATTTTCTGCATATGCAAATTTCGACAACTGATGTCTCATCAGTGCAGATAAAACCAAAACATTTGGAAGTATATAACCCGAAAAACATGTAAAAGCTGATAGAGAACAAATAACCAAAAGGGCCTAAATAGAAAAGCCAAAATTAAGCTATGGAAACAATGGAAACAATTCTCCTGGACAAAGTAGCAATCTCTCAAGTTTGATATTTATCAAAGTATCAACTTTTACTAGAAAGCTTTTTATTTGATATGAAATCCGGAAACGAAGTTGTGTTTAACTATAAATAATAAATAGAATATGAGGAAACTCATTTCCCCATTGTATTAATGATGAAAGGATGGAGTAAACGCACACGAGGCAAGGTCACTACAAATACATAATTAAACCAAGCATTGGAACGATGCCTTCTTATTGTTGTTCATCATCTTGAAGTCACCATATATAACTGATTATCTGTCATGCTCTGTCGTATTTGAACATGTTGTAGTTGCGTGCCCTTTGCATAATAGATACAAAAAAAAAGTTATATAAAACAGTAAATTTTGTTATGCTGTACACGTGTTTCAAGGAGTAACCTCTCATCAGCAGCATTAAAATCAAATAATATGGAAAGCCATAATTCAAAAGTAGCCAAAAAAGAAGTACTCATTTCCCAAAAATATCGAAATAGGAAGCTAAATCCAGTACCAATATAAATAAATTTAGTTCACTCGGAAAATATCAGATTTGTGTAAATTTTCATCCGACTCTTCATTTATCTACCTCACAATGCAATTTTTGGTATATAAGTAGAATCGAAGTAAAGCATATTAATTGTTGTAAAACTTTTAATGTCATTTCAACAGCAAGTGTGTAATATATTGATTACCGATTTCTTTTTAAGCTATACTTATTCAAACAGACCCACTGTGTTTACATTAAAATTTGTTACCGCCATTCATTTAGATAAGAAAAAAATATGTTTTCAAAAATTATAAAATATCACTCTTAGGACTTAGGTATATGTTAATTTCTTCTCTTATTGTATAACCTTATTAACTAACTAATCAGCCTTGGGATATCAATTGGCATAAATTTCAACAGTATAAACCTTTTTTGTTCTTTGGTCTAAACTGTGAATATGAATGTAGGGTACACAAAATTTTAAATTGATTACTGAAAAGTAAACATTACCATGCTTCATAAAAAGAGAAATTGCAATTAATAAGCGAGTTAAAATTAACAACATTTTTATGCTGTTTTGTATTCGGTTAAAATGAATAATGAGCACTTTTTTCGAAAAAAAAATAATAATTTTCGAACTGTCCGATATAATATTTGACGTTCTCTTATTTTTTATATGGAATAGTCACAGTAATATTTGTCGGGTTTTCATTTCATTAGTAACGCACAGTGTTGGCTGCAATTTTATAGCCAAAATAAGTGTTACACATTCACTTAGCTTTAGTATTCGATTGATTCATATAAACGTATTTAGCTATCAATTTTAATATACTTTAATTTCAATTGACTATAAATTATACCCCATACGATTATCATTCATTACTTGTAGTATCCGGTGTACAGATATTGCTGTATCCGTTTGCCCTTTGTGTTAACTCGCCCTATGGGTTATCATAATTTGAATTTAAAAATTTTAATGTCAGAGGAAAAAAAAAACTGATAAAAGTGTATTTAATTAAAGTATCTAAATTCGAAATCGTAATCAAATGATTTGAAAATAATCAAGCGAAAATTTAAAAAAATTAAATGAAATAAACATACATTTAAAATAAAAATCGTGGACACGGTATGAATAGCAAGAAATAAACCTAGTTTTATACAGGTGCATCTTTAATCGAAATTTTATATAAAAGAGTATTTAAAAATGTTGGTATAAAGTTTCATTAATTTCGCCAGTAAATGTAGATTTTCATAACGAAGCATGATCGAAAAAGGTGTTTTTTGAATTTCGGATTTTTCTTTGAATTTTTGATTTTAATATAATTAACGATATTTATTACAATTTTCACGTTTTTTTTAATTTTTATAGAATCGCTGTCTGTTTAAAATAGTAGTCAATATCGTTTGTATTGTGAAGGAATGATTATCACTCTATATTCTAGAGAAAGAACAGTTATCTTTTTTATAATAGTAAACAAATCTATTGACGGTTCTTTGTTACTTACAACTATGTTACTTGGGCCTATAAAACTAGTTTAACCCCGCCGCAGCAGGTTTGCGCCTGTCCTAAGTCAGGAAATTTATTAAGCCTTTGTGTGTCTTGTTTGTTTTCAAGTTAGTTTACTTTATGTCTATAAGGAGTCTAGGATGATGTCTATTTCGCTGAACTTGATTACTCTTTATTTAGGGCCGACTCCGACCTGCCGTTGGGTGTGGGGTTTCCTCACCGTTTATTGAAGATCTTATGGTGGCTTTGAGTTTTTATTACTCCCCTTTGGGTCGTTGTCTCTTTGACACATTCCCCGTTTCCCTTCTTTTTTCTACTTAAGCAAGGGTGTGTTACCCATAACTTGAAGTCATCACTACAGAAGTTTTACGGTCGACATTACGATCTTGTTGACCGCTATAGACAACAGATCTTTTTCTTTGCTACTTAAGTTTATTTTTCCTCCACCGGATTTCACTTTACTAGCGGAGTTGACATGTTCAACACGGCGGATGTCTTTTAAAAAGCAGGTAATGCTTACTCTACCGATGCACATGATCTCACCCAATGTTTTATTGGGTCTGTGTTGTTCATCTATGAATGTGTGTGTGTGTGGGTTCCATTTTTTTCTATGTCGTATTCATATCTTTGTTT
>MJUU01020657.1:205512-222336 GCA_002080025.1 Modiolus philippinarum
GTTAAATATCAAATAGCGATTTCCGTTTCTCGTTTCTCATTGGCTAAAACTATGAATAGCGTTTTCGCTTTAAACTCGAATTAACGATACCGATCGGAAACTATGGGATTCCGTCGCAAACCCCTAGTTTCCGATCAATTTCAATTGAAAACTAGGGTTTTCGCCGAAAACTGTATATACCGATCGGAAACCCATGGTTAACGTGCGGTATACCTACTAGTATTTCGCACGAAAACCCCTAGTTTCCGTTCGAAATACTAGGTATACCGCATTTTTGTTACTATCGCGTGCCATACATGTTCATTTACTCCATATCCTTTCGTAAAATATTTTATACAGGATTTTGTCTTTTTTTGCAGTGTGGAGTTGGTAAAACAATTCCCCGTGGTAGAGATGTATGCTCTTTATTTTTCTTAGATATGGTGTACTTGTACATGAGATAATATCTCAGGTGTATACTTTGTTCAATTTCTATTATCTAAATTTATGTAAATTCTAAAACCGAAGGATTAACTCCCTCCATCGTAGTTTTGTCCTAAGCTATATTTGATTTTACTGATTTTTCGAATTTCTTTAGGTTTTATGCATTTTAAACATTTTTTGAAATTATGGATTTCCTTTGTTTGGGTTCTAGTGCTGCGGATGAGGAATAAATTTCCGAAATGGCCATACAGCTCATTAAAATTATTCCAGTTGGAGTTAACATATGTGTTAAGGTCTCATGTTCATTTACTCCATATCCTTTCGTAAAATATTTATTTTTTCTTCAATCCATTTTGTTCTCTGTTATAACATGTCATGGTATTATTGTGTATAGCTGTATTTTCTACAGCAATGTTTTTGTTAATGCAATAAAGATTATTCATTATTCAAATATATATCAGCATCATTCAGTGAGCTAGAATTTATAGATTTTGAGAAATGAACTCATAAGGGAAATAAACTGTTAACGGTTCTGCTTTTGCAAATACTGCAATTTTTCTTTTTTCTGCATATGCGCATTTCGACAACTTATATCTCATCAGTGCAGATAAAACCAAAACATCTGGAAATCAAATAACCGAAATATATGTAAAAGCTGATAGAGAACAAATCACCAAAAGGATCCAAATAGAAAGCCAAAATTCAGTATATATGATTTAAATACATCAACCACAAAATCAAAAGTATGCAGTGGCGGATCCAGACTATCTTCGAAGGGTGGCCCGAACCATAATATTTCAAAAAGGGAAACCCAATTTTCCGAAACACCCCTAGGAATTTTAGATATTTTCCATCCTTAGGGGGGCCGGGGCTCTCCGCCCCCTAAATCCGCCATTGTTATGAAATATATGCAAATCATACCTGCAAGTACATGTATGTTATTATGGGATGTTCGTTATATTGTTGGTACAGGTATCTAATAATTATTACTTAATCTGTTTTTTGCTTTTTTGTTAAACAAATGGGTTGATTTTACGGTTCTTTGAAATAATGTACTTTCTGAGACAGAACCAATGAAGACTGTAATGCTTGAAAGATTTTTCTATCAGTTGATAACGTTTATTTAGTAATTATATATTTAATTTTAATGTGAAGGCGAATCGCAGAAAATGGGGGTAATAACACTTATTATACTTTATGCAAATTTCTTACATTATCTGATTATTTAATTGGATAACCGGCATTTGTTAATTTTCAGTAACGTCTCATTAGCCACGCCCATACTTAGCAACATGTGTTAATGTCTAAATTAACACCCGCTCCGATCGATGACGTCATCGATGTATACAGATTCTTATTTTCTCGTCACTTTTGTTGTTGACAACAATAATTGAAGCTGTTTTAGTTATAAATGGAATAGAAAATAAAAGTAAACTAACCATATGAATAAGGACCTTGTCACAAATTTAATTGCAGTTAAAAACGATTTTGCCACAGTTCGATACAATAGTAAAACAGTTCTGACTATTTGTTTATGTGTTTTTTGATGTTGCATAAATAAAACATATTATTATTATTATTATTTTCAAACATAACGTACATCGAGGACTTATTGTGTACATTAAGCATTCAGTATAATAAAAAATCATAATGCCCTTGGATGAAGGTGTCAGTTCGATTAACACTCTCGGTGAAAAATAATCACCCTCGACGTTGTCTCGGGTGATAATTTTTACCTCGTGTGTTAATCTACCCTAACACCTTCATCCAAGGGCATTATGTTTATAATAATGGAGGATAATCCTCAAGAGCAAACGTTTAATAGTCAAAAAGACAAAGCAGGTGGAAAACAACCGTAAAAATTGTCGACCACAATATTCCTGTCTTGGTATAGGCATTTCAAAAGAAATGGTGGTTAAAACCGGTTTCAGGGTGCATAAAACCTCCCCTTCAATTGCGGTGGTGTTCGGTAGCAACTCAACAATATTTGCTATTGAATAGTCGTAGATAGTGAAGCAAAATCATCAAGGTATTGAGTGAAAATAGAATTTTGAAACAGAGTTATGACCTAAACTTCAGAGTTATGACCTAAACTCAATTTTTTTTCAACAAACGGACTGATATCTATTAAAGACTTTTTAAGAATCGTATGATACGGAAATTTTTGCAGCCTTGAGTAATAAGGCGGTCACTCAGATAGGTATGCATAACGAGAAAGGTTGTATAATTTTACAGTCCGTAGAATTAACTGTAAAACATGCACTCTTTAAGCAGGAGAAGTTGGAATATAACTGTCCGTATTAGATAAATAGATTATTTTGAAATTAAAGTATCCCCTTAAATCGAAAATTGTAGTATAGAAATTACAATTTTCGTCAGCTTAGAGATGCAAGTGCAAGAGGATGTAGATCTAATGGTTTCATTTAGCTCTTATGCTAGGTAATATATTGATGGGAATCATTTAACAAAAGATGCCTTATTAATTGAAAGAACATCATCAATATATCTATAAGTGAGATTAAAAGATCTAGCACCTTTTATTAACGATCTTTTTAAACGATTTCACGAAGAAATAGGGGTTATAATAAAATTACCGCAATGGTCCTGACTTATTACAGCTTTTCAAAAGAAATTCAGTCTCGCAGTGAAAAAGTCATAAGAATTTTTTTTTCAATCTATTTTATCGATGAATTGAATGTCAGTTTAAAATAAAGTGTCCGAGGTGATAATAACCTGTATTATCTGGAGAACAGATGTTGTTACATTCACGTGCCCTTTGTCATTGTTTGTTTCACTTTAATGAGTTTTAAATATTATCGTACATTAATGGAAATTTTAATTTTATTGTCAGGAGATGATTGAAAATTAGATCATGGACATTTTTTTTTCTCATAAAATTATTTAAACTCGGTGATAAAGGGCTTATAAAATAGTTTTGATGTTGTGATAAAAAGAATATCTTTTATCGGATGATTATCAGTTTACAAAATGAAGCCGAGTGAGTGGAATCGAAAGGGCCTTAAGGATGTAGTAAGGTGAAATTTTAAAAATCTACGATTTTAAATTGATACCCTAAATGGAAAGATCATTGTTAAAGGAATAAAGTAAGCTAAAAATATTGATAGGTTATGGGCCTTGTTTTCAAGATATTTCACATTTTAAAAAATGGAGGGAAAGGCTCTCTTGGACTTTTACATTAGTATAGCATGGACACTATATTAATTTGTTTCACATGGAAGGAAAATCTACAATCTTATAAAATCTTGCTTACTGACTTAAAATGAGTTTCTGAAGACTTTGATGACTAGAAAATTGGGTGTAATGGGGCAAAATATTTTACATAGTAATATTGGATAAAATCAGAGAAGTCCGAATGACTTTCACAACTTGCAAAAACCTCACCTTACTACATCCTTAAATTTCCTGATTTTGCAATTGGCAAATCTTTTTTTTTTGTTTTGTTGTGTTTTTTGTTTTTTGTTTTGTTTTGTTTTTTTTTGGGGGGGGGAGGGTTTTGTTGTTGTTGTTGTTTCTGTTGTAGTTTTTAAACGTATCTTATCCCTAGACTCCGAATGTTTTAAGAAACATAAGTTGTATAAATGGTCATCTAAACTTAAATTGAAATTGATCGCAATTACAGTGTTTGTTATTTTGTTTCGGGGTTGTAAAGGACAGGGTTCTGTATTATTTCCTAGCTTTATAAAATTTCTACCTTTTAAGACATTAAAACTTTTCAAAGTCGGTTTTCCAGTAGTAACAGACCAAAAGTCCAACAGAGGCTTTGACAAAATGACAAATACCGAAATTGCAGTAAATTTTTAGTTTTGCTTACGGTCATTCCGACAACTGGTTAACATCGATTTATCCCATTAAAGATTGTGTCATAGGTTAAACCTTTTAACACAGAAAGATGATCATTTAATAGCTTTCAATAATGTATTCTAAAACAGCTGTAGTCATCTTCCATTCATCCGGAGACGGTATAATATTTGATCGTGTTATAATCTTATATGCACCAACACATGTAAAATTAAACATCTAGTTTTTGATCTGATAATAAAGTGAACAACTTTTGTAATAAAGAAATATTGATTTAACTTGTATCCGGTCAAAAGCTGTTGCTTTTCATTTTGACGGAAGACACTTTTTCTTTATTATGCTATGTTTTTATCGGAGCGTGAATTGCCATCGCTAACTATAGAAACGCTTTATAGGTCCAATATTTTACACAAAACTTTTAACAAAAATATCATTTTCTATTGATTATTCTTTGTTATGATATTTATAATATGGAGGCACAAGGAGGTCTAATTGTGGTATGTATATGTTTCTATATAAACTAGGTGTAGTGTAAACGATGAAAATTCAGTTAAGCATGAAAATAAATTCATATTTACCATTATTATTTATTGCAAACATAAATAAACACTATAACTGGAATATACTATCAAGAAAAAAAACAAATATGTTTTTCATAAATCGTTTCCATGGTGCTAATTATTTTCCTCTTTGTTTAAGCATTGTCATTCATAAATTATACCATGATATTTTGATATATAATATTTAATTGTATGTTATGAATCGAAAATAACGTTTTGTATCCGAATATGGTCTACTTTATAATTCTTTTATTCTGTTGCTTTATTTCCAAGAATCCAAGAATCGAAATCAGATTTTATCTAATTTGGTCACGGAACGCAAAACTGAATTGACTGAAAATTTAAATACATTCCTCTGAGAATAAATACAACAATAAGTTATTGATTCAAGTGATCATCAACAAAATTGATACTTTACAGTGTAAATAACATCTAACTAATTCAAATGGACTTATTCAAACATTGACAACTGTAGTTTGCTTGAACTGAGATTGTATTTACAAAACCAGTTAAGGGTTACATATTCAGATTATTTAGTTTATTATAGTCTCAACACATACAATAAAAACATTACACAATGACAAATACAGTACAAATTGGAATTCAGAAACATCCTAGAGTTAAGTGAAATTCTTATTTCTACTGCGACTCAATGGAAGTCTACAGATTTATTGAAACTTGCAATATCTAAACTTAACAAACTTTTGTTTAAAACTGAGGAGTATCTCCCTCATGCATAGCTCTGTCCTTAGCTTTAATTTGGCTTCCACCTATATCCTTTTTGGGTATTTGTTATCTATCACCGTTTTAACATTTTTCGGATAATGGACTTGTGAATGTTTAGATTTTAACTGCACCGATGAGACATTGACAGGAACTTTGGTATTTTGTTATTTGTTACCACTGGGTCGATACCACTGCTGGTGGACTGTTAGTCCTCGAGGGTATTCACCAGCCCAGTAGTCAGTACTTCGGTGCTGACCCGAAAGCCGATTCTATTTTGAACCTTACAATATCTTAATTTTTGTAAATTTTGTTTAAAACTAAGGAGTATCTCCCTCATGCAAAGCTCTGTCCTTAGCTGATTTTGGCTTTACATTTAGATCATTTTGGTTATTTGTTCTCTATCAGTTTTTAAAGATCTTTTTGAGTTTATGGTCTTCCAATCGTTTAGATTTTTTCTGCACTGAAGAGACATAAGTTGTCGAAATGCGCATATGCAGAATTTAAATTCACAGTAATTTCGGTATTTAGTTATTTGTACTTGGTCTAATCAATTTATAAAGTAACTTCGATATTTAATTATTTTAATACAGTCTATGGCACGCGATAGTAACAAAAAATGCGGTAAATCTAGTATTTCGAACGGAAACTAGGGGTTTAAGTGCGAAATACTAGGTACTAGGAATCTTACTTTTCATACCTTTTCTATGCTAGATTTGATGTTTTTTGTATTTTCGCAACATATGAAACTTCTTTGCAAGGATATAATGAAGTAAAATTTTCAAAACACTTAACTTTTTTTGAATTTTTTAAGAGTTAGTATAAACCGTCGACATAAATTTTACTTTTCATATCTTTTTAATGCTAAAGTTCATCAAGTTTATGCTTCGCGAATTATAAAACTCCTTCGAAAGGATATTATGATGTTAAATTTTCAAAACACTGATTTTTGTTTTGGTCATTTTTATAGACTTAGTTTAAACCGCTGTTTCAAAATCTTACTTTTCATACCTTTTCTATGCTAAATTTGATGATTTTTGTATTTCGCAACATATCAAACTTCTACGCAAGGATATTTTGAAGTAAAATGTTCAAAACACTTTTTTTTGACATTTTTGAAGAGTTAGTATAAACCGTCGACTAACAATTTTACTTTTCATATCTTTTTACTGCTAAAATTCATCAAGTTTTTGGTTCGGGAATTATAAAACTCCTCTCAAAGGATACTAAGGTCAAAACACTGAATTGTTTTTGTCATTTTTAAAGACTGAGTTTAAACCACTGATTAAAAATTCTAACTTTTCTTTTTATCAATGCTAAATTTCATAATTTTTTTTTTATTTCGCAACATATCAAACTCTTTCGAAAGGATATCATGAAGTAAAATTTTGAAAACACTTTATTGTTTTTGTCATTTTTAAAGAGTAAGTTTAAACCGTAAACTTAAAATTATACTTTTCATACCTCTTAAATGCTAAAATTCCTGAAAGTTTTAACTTCCAAATTATATAACTCCTTGGAAAGGATATGAAGTAAAAGTTTTAAATTACTGAATTGTTTTGATCATTTATAAGACCGAGTTTTTGTGGGTTTTTTTACTGCTTATCAAATTATTTATTTTTCATACCAAATTTAATTATTTTTTTTTATTTCGAAACAGAGAACACATCCAGTTATATATGAAAATATAAATCTTTGCTCTATAGATTAGTTAAATTGAATATTCTTTTTAAACTAAATCTAAAACGGCGATATTTCACAACTTTTACCTGGT
The DNA here is from genome assembly GCA_002080025.1 of Modiolus philippinarum. Classification (NCBI taxonomy): domain Eukaryota; kingdom Metazoa; phylum Mollusca; class Bivalvia; order Mytilida; family Modiolidae; genus Modiolus; species Modiolus philippinarum. Next base: position 212,812 of record MJUU01020657.1, read on the forward strand.
GAAGGTGAATATAGACAGTCGAGATCGAATTCTCTCAGGACCCGCTAATCTGATATCCATTCGCACCTAAATTTGTCAAAGGTACAACTCTATTTGATAATTAATTTATAATATCAAAATATATAAAATAAATAAAAGATACGAAATTTGAATAAAAAAGAAAGAAATATAAGCGATAAACAGAAAAAAAAACGATTCTGATTGGTTTGATTAAACCCTGAATACCGTTTTCCGTTTCTGATTGGACGAACGTTAAATATCAAATAGCGATTTCCGTTTCTCGTTTCTCATTGGCTAAAACTATGAATAGCGTTTCGCTTTAAACTCGAATTCACGATACCTAAACTCGAATTCACGATACCGATCGGAAACTATGGGTTTCCGTCGCAAGCCCCTAGTTTCCGTTCAATTTCAATCGAAAACTAGGATTTTCGTCAAAACTATGTATACCGATCGGAAACCCATAGTTAACGTGCGGTATACCTAGTATTTCGCACGAAAACCCCTCGTTTCCGTTCGAAATACTAGGTATACCGCATTTTTGTTACTATCGCGTGCCATAACAGTCACCAAATGACAACAGCGATATTTGGGCTCTTGACAATTTTGATCAGTAATTTTGAAATTACTCCCATTGTCTTATGGATTTTTCGTGACGAAATTGCTCATCCTTCCGGAACACCTGCTGTCACTCCCGGTTTTCATGGGAGTTCACACTATGAGTGCCTTAATTCTTGATGTCGTCTCTTTTATTTCCGTCTATTGTGGCTGTCTCACATCCTTGTTTTGTCTTTGTTTTTCTCTGTTGCCGTTTATGCCATGTCTTTGGACTTCGATTTTTGTAATCATCACTTCCTTTGTTCCTTCGGTATTCTACTGCCGTTGTTACAAAAAGCTCAATATAGCAAAAATATCTATTGATGGAAATATATAGATCATGAAAATATAAGCGATAATAACATTAATAATAATATGCATTGCATGTAGACTGAAACTCTCCACTTGCATTATTTATCTTGCGGCCACATTCGATGCAATACAATATTTTTTTTATTAAAAATGAATATTAGTCCTCTCAGTCATTTGTTCATTAGAGATTTAGACAAGTTTAGACAAATTTATTCTGATAGATACAATGGTATACAGAAAATAAGATAATGAAAGTCTCCCCAATCACAGTTAATGAAAGTCTTGGTATGTTTCGATTAATACAATTATTGGCTAAAAATAACAATTTGATCGGAATTGAATTTCCGTAATGAACAATTAAATGTTTCGTCCCAGTTTCTTGTTATAGTTTGACGAATACTTGTTTATCAAACAATTTGTTATGATCAATCTTGTAAATGTGTAAGTAGAACTGGATGACTTTAGTTGATGATGAATGTTGTATGATCAATAAATATGCCGTAGTACAGGTATTTTCGAACGATTGCGATTCTTCTATGGGTTTATATCATTCTAATTATATTAATGAATAATTGGTCTCGTCTCAACAATGTATTTTATCCTTCTTTGCTTGCTTGAAAAAGCGGGGTAAACAATTTTCCTTTGAAATTGCTCATTGATCCTAAATATGTTCCTTTTAGTTTATACGTATTTACCGGATTTATTGTTTTGTCCTTTATAGAAGCAAACTTTACCACTACTGGACGGTGGTATTTTCGGCCTCTTTGAACGAAAGCTATGAATAAAAACAAAGTTAATGCTTTTGTTAACATGCAATTTATTCTTCAAGAAGCTGCTTATCGCGTTTTCTCTATCCTCGTTCGATTGAGATTTTATTTCGGTGAATATAAGATTTGTAGACAATGAGAGACACTTTAGTTCGTTCAAATCATCTTCACGATTATTAAATCTATGTTCGATTTCTTCTTTTTGATCTTCAATATGTTCAAAATTCAATTTTCTATCAAATTTGCAAATGTTCGAAATATTTTCTGAACACTGACCTTAAGTTTATGTAATACATATCTAACCGTTTTCTACACAAACGTTTGCTATTTTCTACACAACAGTCTGTAAAGTCACTTTTTTTTCATTGCGAAATTTTGTTCACCCATTACAGAAATATAGATTTCAACATAAGTTCCCGTTCATTACCATATTTTATCCACTAGAGATAGGTTTTTGAAATGTTAAATACGAAAGCTTACCGCGCATTTACATTTTTGAATTTAATTTATCATGAGTGGATAAATATGTTGATAATCGGGATAAGTGGTGTAATCTTCTTCTCGAATGATAAACGACAAACACCGAGAATAGTATTCCGGATAGATTTTGCGGGAAATAGCTATGGGCTTTATTCAACATATTTTGAATATGAAAATTTATCTAACGTCAGAACCAGTATCTTTATAGACAAGTAATGCTATAGAAATGATCCCATGATGTACCATAGTTCCAGAGATTGTTAGAAAACAGCGTATTACAGGTGATTTGAAATCCATACGAATCAGCGTTTAATATTTCCAAAAAAGTGTCCTTTCCCGGGGAAAAATATACAAATAGCAATGACAGAAAATTAATAGATGGCTAAATAATCTTAATACAATACACTCAGTTTATATCCTTTCATTAAATGTAACATACATACTTTTACTATGGGATAGAGAAAGGGGAGGTTTGGGTACCCATAAACCGGTTTAACCCTACCACTGGCTTTTGCTGGTGCCGGTACCAAGTCCGGCTATCCCGAGTTCCTATCGTTATTTATGTTTGTCTCTTGTTTTCATTATTGTTTTTATGGTGCAATTGTGGCATGTGATTGTAGTTCCTGGCCATTGTAGGTGTTTGCTGTTTTCCTGTTTTTGTAATTTTACTATGACCCATTTACAAATATTTTCAATTAAAAAAAAACCCTTGTGCACTTTTTTTTCTGGAGAATTCTTTTTTAACTGTTAGAAGTAAAAATGTTGCATAGTATCCCAGCCCCAGAATCTCTTTTAATAGGGCCTGTAAGTCTCGTCATGTGACACCGAGAAATCACGATAAAATTCAAATTTGAAAACGTGTCCCGCCAAAATATGACGTTGTGGGATTATGACGTCCTTATTGTTTGCTTGAAACGTCATATATTTCTGTTAAAAATGCAACTTCCGGGTACAAATTATGTACCCGGAAGTCATGAAATTCAACGAGACTTACAGACCCTATTGAGACTGTTTCAATGGGGTTATAACAAAATTACCAAACAGAATTGTCAAAAGCCAAAGTTCACGAGGCAAAGATACAAGGCACGAGGAAACCACTAGATAAGTTGTCGACTGACTTGATACAGGCAATTCAAAAGAAATATTTGGTTAAACCGATTTTAGGGCGCGCCAAACCTCTCCTTACGTTGTGGTAATGTCCGGTCGCAACCCAACAGCAGTTGAAAGATCGAAGACAATTAAAAGAAATGATCATCCGAGTATTAAGTAAAAAAAGCTCGGACCGAAACTTCGAATTTTTCCATAAAGGACTAATATCTTTTTAAGAACTTTTTTAATGATCGTATGAGACGAAATTTTTTGAAGCCTTGATTAATAAAGCGGTCATGGAGAAAGTCTGTATAATTTGTGCTAGCCCTCGCGTAACGAATCAATTGTGAAACAAATACTCTGTAAGCAGGAGAAGCTAGAATATTACTGTCCATGTTAGGGAAATTGCTAAATTTGAAATTAAGATCGTCCCCTTTGTCTGAGAGGACCATTTTCGTCAAATTCGAGATGTAATTCGAAAACAGATATAGATCAGCTAGTGGTTTCTCTCCTTTTCTTTATTTCTAGTTCTGGTGGATATATCAAGGGATCCACTTAGCCAAAGATGCGTTATTAATGGAATGAAGGATCTAGCATTTTTTTTACAGCTTTTACGAGTCCCTGAAGAAATTCAGTCTAGAAAAAATTTACGAGTAGAAGAGCATAATTTTAACTGTTCTCCACATATTTCTGAAGGCCTCATGGTGACTGGATATGAGCAAAGTTCATTGCTGAAGGCCTCGTTGCGTCTTCAAGGGGAAGAATCAACAACAAAAGCTTTGTTCCATTGATTAATTCTACAATGTATTTGTAGAGACTTTTTCTCATATGCATTTACTCCATATCCTTTCAATATATATACCATTCAAAACATGCTGTACGACGTTTGTTCATTCCATTTTCACTTTGAGAATAGATGATGTTGATTGAATCAATGACATGTATATAGACCTGTCTAATGGTATCAAACCAGTATGAAAACATTAAGATAAAATACACATCAAAAGCTTAAGAATTGATATTTCTCCATTCAATCAAAAAAACATATATCATTAATGGAATAATGGCTTCAAATTCTTCACAAACAGCTGCATACTTATATTACACAAAATACGAATATGTTCAATGCTTTGATTACGTGGTATGTTTCACAGATAAGATTCCTCATCATTATGTGTTGTTGTTTGTTTCAGTCCTCACAAGAGTTTGTTAATCCAGCATTTGAACCTGACGAGACTGTGCCGAAGGACTTCAAACTACGGGATTTGGTAGAGCAAGCTCTGCGCCACGAAAGTGACGAAAGTTTTCTACATCCGTATGGGCGTAATAATTTATATACGTCAGTATTTCTGGGACAGAAGTCGTTTGCCCAGGCAGACTTATCTAAGCTAGCATTTTGGGGAATTTTATTGTTAGTATTACTTGGAATTACAGGAGGAATTATCTTTATGGCAGGTAAGTCTTTGTGCTTGATGTTATTTTTTGTTTTCATGTGAAAGGTTTAAGTTTTCTCTGTCGATATTCTGCGAAATGGTATTTTGATATGTGCTTCTTTTTACACTACTATATCAAGAGAATCGGCATTTGAATAAGATGTATTAAAAAGGAATAAACCTTAAAAGACCGATAAGCACTTCTTTGAAACTACCTCAGTTATTTAGGAAAATCAGGCATCAATATTTCATAAATCATTTGCTATTTTCGTACCTGTAGTTCGCGATTTCGTCAACAAATCGAAAAACTTATACCTCAAAGTTGTGTTCCATATACAGTGACTACCTTGATAGAGCTCGGTTGCTTACAAATAGGCTACTTAAGCAAAGGTATGTTGCCCATAACATGAGGTCATCACTACAGACTATTTACGGTCGATATCACGATCTTGTGGACCGCTATGAGATATCTGTTTCCCAGGTGACAACAGATCTTTCTCTTTGCCACTAAAGTTTGATTTTCCTCTACCGGATTTGACTTTACTACCGGAGTTGACATGTTCAACACGGCGGGTGTCTTATAAGAAGCAGGAGATGCTTCCTCTACCGGTGCACCTGATCTCACCCATGGTTTTTATTGGGTCCGTATTGTTCATTTTTGTATATGTGCGTGTCTTCATTTTCTTTTCTGTGCCGTGCTCATGTTATGTCTTCGTTTCTTCGTTTTTCCGACGTTGCCATTGTCCTTGGATTGTTCTCTTCAGACTGACGGTTCGGTTCTCACTTACTTTGAAGGGTCGGAACAATATTTCTATTTCGCAAATGACACTAAATATCTTCGGGTACTTTTCAATAGGGTCTGTAAGACCGTGTTCAGATTAGAACTATATGCGATCGACCCAAATTATCGACTCTTTTAAAACCTGTTTATGTTCACATTTTAAACATATGAATCGATTACGATCGATTGCAATCAGATTTGACGTTCTCATTAGAACCGATTGCGTTTTATCTCATGTTTATTCAAAGCACTTGAATCGATTGCAATCGATCTTTACTGTTCACACCAACGCCATGATCGTCTCTATTTAAATTGATCTTTTTCAGACCACCTCTTTTTATCGGACCAAGTAAGATCGATCGCAATCGATCTTTTTATAGTATGAACAACTAAAACCAATTGGGACCGATCGCGATCGATTGATATGTTGTAAGTGTGAACGTGATTAAAGTCTCGTCCAATATTGAGACTTCCGGGTACATAATTTGTGTAGGAGAAAGATTTGTAAGGGTTCACACTACTAGTGCCTTTTTTTTGTCTTTCTCATACTGTCTTAATTTGTGTTGGATATGAATTTCGTTGTGTTTGGATTTATGACTTCGTAATTTTCTCCGTCCCATTTTTGCTGCGGTATTTGGTTGCCGATATATCTGACACTTATTCACGCCTTTCAGTGGTGTTTTTATTTACTTTTCAAACGTCTTTTTTCGTGTTCTTATCAAACACTTGGTGAAAACAAAATTGTTCGCAATTAATTTGTTATTCTTTGATTTGAAGAGTTGTTAAGGTCATTTCTAATATTCAGTCTGATGGAACACTTAGTTACAATAAGAGTTCGAAAAGAGCACTTGTCTTTCCTATCTATCCGTGACATTTTAACTGACATCTATAGACTATTACAAATTGTCACTTTCACTGTTAAATTCAAACATTAATATTTTATTACTAGATTGTTTTAATCAAATATGTTCTAAATATTAATTTAAAACAACTGAATATTTTATTATATTTATGAGAATATGCTACCCAACCATGTATCAGCTGTAACCATGGAGACTTTCCAGTGAATCCATTAAACAAAGAGGATATTAGTTAAGCATTTATATTGTTTTCATTGTAACTTAGAAAAATTATTCTGGTTTAAAATTACATTTAAAGTACAATTTAGTGTTTCAGTGATACCATACATATATTAGAGTAATTACAAACGAAACAAACTGCATATATAGTGATCTTGTAATAAATCTAGTCTTAAAAAGCAATCTACAGGAAAGGTTAGCTCTTAGATGTTCTAATACAGACAAATATTATAGTCCGGCTTCCGGAAAACTCTATAAGGTATAATAAAATGTTCTGAGTGCGACCATTAACAAATGACTAATACCGAAGTTACTGTGAATTTGAATTCTGCATATGCGCATTTCGACAACTTATGTCTCTTCAGTGCAGATAAAATCTAAACGTTTGGAAAACCATAAACTCAAAGATGTTTAAAAACTGAAAGAGATGGAATTACCAATATGATCTAAATATTAAGCAAAAATTTGGTAAGGACAGAGCTTTGCATGAGGGAGATACTCCTTAGTTTTTAACAAAATTTACAAAAATTTAGATATTGTAAAAAAATATCATCTTTCGGATCAGCACCGAAGTACTGACTACTTGGCTGGTGAATACCATCGGGGACTAACAGTCCACCAGCAGAGGGATCGACCCAGTGGTAACAAATGACTAAGTACCGAAGTTACTGTGAATTTAAATTGAGCATAATGAGAAGATATGGCGACAGTAACAAAATACCAAAGTAACTGTAAATTTGAATTATGAATACAGCCATTTCGACAACTTATGTGTTTTCAGTGCAGACCAAATCTGATTGTGAACAAATCGTATGGTGTGGGGTTTCATCACCGTTCGTTGAAGATCTCATGGTGGCTTTGAGCTGTTACTACTCCCCTTTCGGTCGTTGTCTCTTTGACACATTCCCCGTTTCCCCTCTTTTTTCTTAGTGAAAAGTCAAAATCAGCTAAGTTAGAGTTTGTACGAGAGAGATAATTCTTAGTTTTAAGCAAAATGATTTTCTAAAGTTAATATTCTGCAAGTTTTCAAGCAAGTACAAGTAAGGTCTCTTCAAATGCATGTTAGAACCAAGCAATGCAACAATTGTTTTATTGTTGTTCTTCATCATGAAGTCACAATGAGGCCTTAAAGCATTGCCTTTGCTCATACCTAATAGAAAGTTCAAGAAAACCCCTAGCACCGGTTTGAGCGGAAATCGTTGCTAGATGTACCCCATCGTTAATGGTTATTAATGCCGAATCGTCAACAAAAAACATTTAAGGTAGTTGCTACCGTTGATTTCTGATATTTGGTCAGATATGCGGACTACTCTGTTATTTTACGCATCATATTATGTAGAATAGTTTGCCCGTGAACACCCACTTATCATGATTTAAGCTTAAAGTATGTACATTGATCCTTCACTCTATTTTCAAGACTTATATTTTTCTATACAAATCTTATGAAAAACCTAGAAATGGATATTTCAAGCCAAAATTTTAATTGCTTGTATCTAAAAATCATTTTTTCCCTTATTGCCAACCTTTCATAAAGTCCCATTTATGCATAACACTTTGATGAAAATCTCATTACTTTAATCCAAAGGTGCGACTACCTTAAAATCAAAATTGTAAAATGCCCTTACAATCACTGTCATCCGATGCTCGACAAAACGAGAAATAAACCCGTAATGGTGAGACACATCACTGTACAATATGGAGAACAGTTTACACGTCAGGAATAAAAATGAAGCAAAAATGATGAAAATTATACAACGCGTTGTTTTATTAAATTCAATAACAGTAAATTCGGTATTTTATTAATTAGCGAATGTTAAACATTGAAAAATCTAACATTATATTCGCAAAACGGATTCAGCGCTGTGCAATTTTTAAAGCGTACAAATTCTAACCGGGGAATAGATAATATACAATGGAAGGATATATAGCAAATACACATGAGACAAAGACTGGCAAATTCACGGTAGAAGCAAGCAATAAAACAACGCTTTCATTGTTGTTCTTCATCTTGAAGTTACCACGAAGCCCTTTAACAATAAGTATCACTCATACCTCGTAGTAATTGAATAAGACTCTAGAAATAGTTTGAGCAGAAATCCTAGCTAATTGAATGACAACGCTACATCCATGTTTTAGCCCATGGATGTGTATAAAGTGTTTTTTGTGTCTGTCCGTCAGTCTGTCCCTTCTTCGTTTGTCCGATCTTATATCTGTGTCTCTTCCTCAACGAGTGAATGGATATTAATGAAACTTTCAGGGAGCCTTCATCATATAATGCCCTTGTACATCTCCTATTTTAGATTTTGATCTGCCCAATTTTTGGTGCATCCAATAGCTTTGCTTGGACTTAACCATTCATTGTCATTGAAATGCAATATGCACCTTCTGCTCAATTTATGAATTGAATCAAAAGAAACTTACATTGATTTACCAATAAGGTTTGTAAGTTTCGTCATGTGACACCGTGATTTCACGATAAAAATTAAATTTGAAAACGGTTTAAGCTAAAATATGACGTTTTCAAATTCTGACGTTAAAATATATGTTTGAAACGTCATGTGTGTTTGTTAAAAATGTAACTTCCGGGTACAATTTATGTACCAGCGAAGGTTAAAAATTAAACGAGACTTACGGACCCTATTCATTGTCATGGGGAGAGTACCGGTATACACTCTACAACTCCGCTTTTCCAATGAATGGTATTTCGTAAAACTTTGGAGAATAATAATAATCACATGATTCTATAGTTGATTTCTTTTTAATATTTTTATTAGACCAATTTTGGGAGTTCCCCCTACCCATACATGGACTAGGCCATGCATTGTCATGAGGTGGCACTGGTATGTCATCCGCATGTGAAAATTCTAGAAAGAATCCCTAAATAACATCTACAAAAATAGCATATAACAATAAAGACAAATTAAAATTCCCCCAAAAATTTGACTGCATACTTTAGATAATGGCTGTGATCATCTCAACTGGTAACT
>MJUU01020657.1:224035-237262 GCA_002080025.1 Modiolus philippinarum
CCATCATATCCAATATAGCCACCAGCGACGAATTGGACCCTAAGGGGAAATGCCTAAAAAAGATATAATAGAAAAACACTGAATGGATTCAATTTAAACATTGCATAAATGAAACTTGTGAGATTTTGACCAAGTTTGTTACTTTGGTGCTGATCCGTCTTTCGACATGGCCACCGGTAACAAAACTTAGTTTAACATTGGACCCAATGGGAAATGCATAAAAAGATCTTCTTCTCTGAAACTGCTTAAACAACTTCAGTAGAATTTTGATATGATAGTCCTTGGATGACCCTCTTCAAAGTTTTATGTTAGATAGCTACCAGCAGGGGACGTAGATTAACATAGGGTCCTTAAGTTTGGAAACTGCATTCAAAAATCTTCTCTGAAATTGCTTGAACAATTTTAATTAAATTTTATAAAAAGTTTCTGATTTTTATGTACATACACCTCCAAAGATGGGCCATCAATTGGGAATTGTAGTGCTGCATACGACCCAGATTAGCGATACAGGCTCTTGAGGGCCTCTTGTTAAAAATATCACACAAGTATGCCAAGTTTACAGATAAACGTGTTGAAAATGATATAAGCATTATGTTTTAATTCATGATTGTAGAATACAAATTCTAACTAACATTATTTTTTGTGTGTTACTGCTCATTTTTCGAAATAAATAACCAAAATGAAAAATAAATGGCCACTAAACAAGAAAAACTATATCCTACTTTTGACACTGAATTCGATTTAATGATTGATGAATTCGTATTACCTGACAAATAAATAGAAATCTTAACATGCAATAAGTTGTCATGCGATAACGAACGAAAGGAAATTGATTACTTTTCTCAAGCTTAATTCGCTTAATAATTCGCTTGATAATAAAATAATTCCGAAGAAGTAGTAGATGAAACCAGAACATTAAGAAAACCATAATTCGAACAACAACAAAAAATAACAAATAAACAAACAAATAAACAAACAAAATCAGATAATGAAAGAGCTATTGCACAAGAGAGATGCTCTTTAAGTTTAAGCATGTTTTTTAAGATAATAGATCGAAAGTTTCTCGAATAATATGGTTTTTCGAGCCAGTCCAGAAGTACTAACTGCTGGGTTTATGAATACCCTTGGAACCAACAATCCACATATTCCGAAAATAAATTAACAGTAACTTCGGTATTTTTTTTATTTATTACCACTAGGTCGATGCCCCTGCTGGTGGACTGTTAGTCCCCGAGGGTATTCACCAACCCAGTAGTCAGTACTTCGATGCTGACCCGAAAACCGATTGTATTGAAACTTGCAATATCTAAGTTTTACAAAATCTAGTTTAAAACTAAGGAGTATATCCCTCATGTATAGCTCTGTCCTTTGAATTTTGGATTTTCTATTTAGATCGTTTTTTGTTATTTGTTCTCTATCAGCTTTAACATTTTTATCGGTAAAGGGACTTCCAAATGTTTTGGTTTGATCTGCACTGATGAGACATGAGTTGTCAAAATGCGCAAATGAAGAAAATAAATTTAAACAGAGACTTCGGTATTTTGTTATCCGACAACAAAGGCATCGGTCAAGTATAAAGTTACTGTATATTCGCAATGATATTGCAAAGGACGAGGGGCGTTAAGACTACACTTTTTGAATACTAAAATGATTACAAAAGCTTTTCAAAATTTCACCTTGGTACTGTTTGAGGGTTAGAGAAGTTACACGTACCATGGTTTTAGTTGGTTTTGTCTAAGGGTTAGAAAATGACAATAACCAATCAGTTACCTAACAGATCTTTCAAAACATATACCTCACTGACCGTGTGACGGGTGCTGTGTGCAGAGCAGGACATGCTTACCCTTCCGGAGCACCTGATGTCACTCTTGTTATTTGAGAGTTCACACCGTTAGTGCTTTGGTTTTTTGTGTTGTATATGTAATGTTTGTGTGTTTTGTGGTCATGTGGTGTCTTTGGTCTTTCGTCTTTTGGTGTTCTTGCTTTTGCCTTGTCTCTGGACTTTGATTTGTGTAATTTTGTGCTTTGTTCCTTCGGTATTCTACTGCCGTTGTTTTGGCCTTAAAAAGTAGATTTCTTCTGTCAAGAAAAATTTGTTGTTTTACATTATGTTAAGCTTTAAACAAATACTTAACGCGTAATGAGTGAAATCTTAAAATAAGTTCAACAATGACGAAAGTAGTAGGAACAATCAAATTTTAAGTTAACACTTAAATTAAAGCTGATTTAGTTTTGCAGCTAATCTCCCTTAAGTATAGATGATATTTTAATGATTTGTCAGAATGACATACTAAGTACTGTAACCGACCAGTGCATGGTAGCCATAAATACAACTGACATGTTGTCATGAACTATATATAAACTACTATTAAATGGAATTCACCTTCCCGCTTTTCCCGATTGGTGTCGCTGCTGCACTATCAGGTAACTCGCGGGAAAAGTTGTATTTCACGCATGTTCAAAAATAATTCCTAGTGCGTGAATTTTCCCGGTGTCACGACGTCACAGAACAAAACCTGATAGTGCAGTGGTGACACCAGACGGGACAAAATATGGAAGGTGCATTCCATTGCCATTGTATTATTGTTTTATTCAAACACATCTTTCCCCCCCCCCCATATAAACAATGAAAGGATATGGAGTAGATGCGCGTGCTACAAAGTCTCTACAAATACCTGATGGTACAACCAAGTAATGCAACAACGTTTGTATTGTTGTTGTATGTTTTCAACATAGTTGAAAACTAAGGAGTATCCCTCATGCAAAGCTCTGTCCTTAGCTGATTTTGGCTTTAAATTTAGATCACTTTGGTTATTTGTTCTCTATCAGCTTTCAAACATCTTTGAGTTTATGGTCTTCCAAACGTTTGGATTTTATCTGCACTGATGAGACATAAGTTGTCGAAATGCGCATATGCAGAAAGTAAATTCACAGCGACTTTCACAGCGACTTCGGTATTTAGTTATTCAATATACTCAACAGTTGTAGCCACGATATAGCTGAAATATTGCTGAAAACTGTATAAATCATCAATCTACCAATCAATATATGTTTTATATTCCATTAAAAAGGGAAAAAAAACAATCGAAATTAATATATTGAATAAATGAATAAAAGCATCCATGATTATGATTTGTCCTTTAAAATACATCAGCAAATAAAATTACCATAGATTTCAGTGTTAAGGATGTTCGCTGGTCAATTTTAAAATAACAAGACTTTCAATTGAGTATGATTTTTTGTTTAAAAATTGAAAAAGAAGTAAATTAAGCCAAAGAAATTGATAGGTTACCGATGTAATTTTTGAGATTTTAGTGTTTCAAAAAATGGCGGGAAACTGAACTCCTCTGTATTTTTCATAGGTTTAACATGACCAATGTTTATCCAATATTGAATATGACAAAATAACACCAATTGAATAAAATTTTGTCAGAATGCTCCCAAAGACATATAAAATGAAATTAAGGATAAAAACTAATGGGTCACCGGGCAAAACATTATTGAGCTTATAAATGGATAAAACCGGAGAATTTCGAAAATCTGACAGATATACAAAAACATGACCAGCAAACATCCTTAAAGTAGCTCTCTGTGCCATTAACTAGTGTATGAAGCTATGTGAATATAACTGTATACTGTTATGCCATGGAAACAATCTAAGTGAGAGATCTCTTAAGACATTTGTACTACAAATGTCCTTTTAATCTGATTGTATTCGAACTATATTTCCTTTTTATTTTCAGAATTGCACCAAAATGAAATGTCTTCCCATTCAACTGGCAGAAACACTTCCAATGTTGGTTAAAGAAACTCGTCGGGGAAACAAACACTCGTTGGTTAAGTGTGCTAATTCAACTGACGCCGGCTAGTAAACTTAGTATAGTTTNAAATTCTAGAAAGAATCCCTAAATAACATCTACAAAAATAGCATATAACAATAAAGACAAATTAAAATTCCCCCAAAAATTTGACTGCATACTTTAGATAATGGCTGTGATCATCTCAACTGGTAACTTTACACTTAAGACGAAAACCAATTTTTAATATTGTGCACTTAAGGGTATAGCTGTGAAATAAATATAGCCCCGCGCAGTACAAGGGACATTTGAGTTCACACAAAAACGAACGTAACTTTGTAAACCTAACTGAGTCACATAAAACAGATACTAGTAAATAATATCGTGGTTCATTGAAAGGAACACAATGATTGAAACACAGAATATCAAACACCAATGATGATAGTGTTCACATCGTCAAAAAAAAATGCACATTTTTTATTCATTTTTAGCTCACCTGGCTATGCCACGGTAAGCTTTTGCCATCACTTGGCGTCCGTCGTCAGCCCGTTCGTCCGTCGTTAGCTCATTTTCAAAAATCTTCTCTTCTGCAACCATTGGGTCAAATAGAACCAAACTTCAACTGAATCATCACTGGGTATAGTTTCAAATTTCTTATTTTCTATATGTCTTAAGTCAAACAACATGGCTGCCGTCACTAAGAATAGAACATACGGGTAAATTACAGTTTTTGGTAAATAACTCAAACACCGTTACATGTATCGAAATTCTGACGATGTAAAAATGATCAGCATGACAATATCTACCCATGCTGAAATTTTGAAGAAAATCTGATGACCCATCTTAGAGTTATTGCCCTTTTTCCATAAAATTTTCAAAATTTTTATGTTCTTTTAATATTTTATTAAAAAAAACTATAACAATGAATTGAAAAAATGTTCAGCATGTTAAGATGTACCCACATGGAAATTTTGAAGAAAATCCAAGTACCTGTATATGAGTTTAGTCAAATTTTTCGTGAGTTTACACTTTTTGTCTTATATTTCAAAAACGCTTTGAGATAGAGGTCAAGTTTAAGTTGCAAAAATGATCAACATGTCAAGGACTATATTTTATTGAACACAATCAAGTTTTCCGAACTCTTCCAAGATGGCCGCCAGCGAGGAACTTAGTTTATTATTTGAACTTATGGGAAAAATTCATACAAAGAACTTATTCTTGAGAACTACTTAATGGATTTGAATCAAACTTGGCACGAATAATGCTTATAAGGTGCTAACCAAATGTTGTTACTTTGGTGCCCATCCGTCATCCAACATGGCCGCTAGAGGGGAACTTGATTTAATCATTTGACTCTATGGGAAAATGCATACAAATAACTTCTTCGTGAGAACCACTGAATGGATTTGAACCAAACTAGGAAAGAATGATGCATATGAATTGCTGACCAAGTGTTATTACTTTGTTGCCGATCAGTCATCCAACATTGCCGCCAGCGGGGAACTAAAGTTTAACATTGAACTCAATGGGAAAATGCATACAAAGAATCTCTTTTTGAGAACCAATGAATTACTTTTGAACCATGCTTGGCATTGATAATGCTTATGAGGTGCTGACTAAGTATTTTTATTTTGGTGCCAATGCGTGATCTTACATGACCGACAGCATTGGACCCTATGGGAAATGCACACAAAGATCTTCTAGAGAACTGCTGAATGGATTTAAATCAAACATGTTAATATGCATGATGCCTGTCAGGTGCTGACCAAGTGTCACCAGCTGTGAACTTAATTTAAAAAAAGATCTTCTTCTAGAGAACTGCTGAATAAATTTAAACAAAACTTTGCATAAATGATGATTATGAGAAGCTCACCAAGTGTTGTTACTTCGGTGCTGATCCATCATCCAATATAGCCACCAGCGACGAATTGGACCCTAAGGGGAAATGCCTAAAAAGATATAATAGAAAAACACTGAATGGATTCAATTTAAACATTGCATAAATGAAACTTGTGAGATTTTGACCAAGTTTGTTACTTTGGTGCTGATCCGTCTTTCGACATGGCCACCGGTAACAAAACTTAGTTTAACATTGGACCCAATGGGAAATGCATAAAAAGATCTTCTTCTCTGAAACTGCTTAAACAACTTCAGTAGAATTTTGATATGATAGTCCTTGGATGACCCTCTTCAAAGTTTTATGTTAGATAGCTACCAGCAGGGGACGTAGATTAACATAGGGTCCTTAAGTTTGGAAACTGCATTCAAAAATCTTCTCTGAAACTGCTTGAACAATTTTAATTAAATTTTATAAAAAGATGGGCCATCAATTGGGAATTGTAGCGCTGCATACGACCCAGGTGAAGGATGAATTCGTATTACCTGACAAATAAATAGAAATCTTAACATGCAATAAGTTGTCATGCGATAACGAACGAAAGGAAATTGATTACTTTTCTCAAGCTTAATTCGCTTAATAATTCGCTTGATAATAAGATAATTCCGAAGAAGTATTAGATGCAACCAGAACATTAAGAAAACCATAATTCGAACAACAACAAAAACAAACAAACAAACAAACAAATAAACAAACAAAATCAGATAATGAAAGAGCTATTGCACAAGAGAGATGCTCTTTACGTTTAAGCATGTTTTTTTAAGATAATAGATCGAAAGTTTCTCGAATAAAATGGTTTTTCGAGCCAGCCCAGAAGTACTGACTGCTGGGTTTATGAATACCCTTGGAACCAACAATCCCCATATTCAGAAAATAAATTAACAGTAACTTCGGTATTTTTTTATTTATTACCACTAGGTCGATGCCCCTGCTGGTAGACTGTTAGTCCCCGAGGGTATTCACCAACCCAGTAGTCAGTACTTCGATGCTGACCCGAAAACCGATTGTATTGAAACTTGCAATATCTAAATTTTACAAAATCTAGTTTAAAACTAAGGAGTATATCCCTCATGCATAGCTCTGTCCTTTGAATTTTGGCTTTTCTATTTAGATCGTTTTTGTTATTTGTTCTCTATCAGCTTTAACATGTTTATCGGTTAAGGGACTTCCAAATGTTTTGGTTTGATCTGCACTGATGAGACATGAGTTGTCAAAATGCGCATATGAAGAAAATAAATTTAAACAGAAACTTCGGTATTTTGTTATCCGTCGACAAAGGCATTGGTCAAGTATAAAGTTATTGTATATTCGCAATAATATCGCAAGGGGCGTTAAGACCACTTTTTGGCCTTAAAAAGTAGATTTCTTCCGTCAAGAAAATTTGTTGTTTTACATTATGTTAAGCTTTAAAGAAATACTTAACGCGTAATGAGCGAAATTTTAAAATAAGTTCAACAACGAAAGCAGTAGGAACAATCTAATTTCAAGTAAACACTTAAATTAAAACTGATTTAGTTCTGCAGCTAATCTCCCTTAAGTAAAGATGATATTTTAATGATTTGTCAGAATGACATACTAAGTACTGTAACCGACCAGTGCATGGTGGCCATAAATACAACTGACATGTTGTCATGACCTATATATAAACTACTATTAAATTGCCATTGTATTATTGTTTTATTCCAACACATCTTTTCCCCCTCCCCCCATATAAACAATGAAAGGATATGGAGTAGATGCGCATGCTACAAAATCTCTACAAATACCTGATGGTACAACCAAGTAATGCAACAACGTTTGTATTGTTGTTCTATGTTTTCAATATAGTTGAAAACTTAGGAGTATATCCCTCATGCAAAGCTCTGTCCTTAGCTGATTTTTGCTTTAAATTTAGATCACTTTTGTTATTTGTTCTCTATCAGCTTTCAAACATCTTTGAGTTTATGGTCTTCCAAACGTTTAGATTTTATCTGCACTGATGAGACATAAGTTGTCGAAATGCGCATATGCAGAAAGTAAATTCACAGTGACTTCGGTATTTAGTTATTCAATATACTCAACAGTTGTAGCCACGATATAGCTGAAATATTGCTGAAAACTGTATAAATCATCAATCTACCAATCAATCTAATCTGTTTTTTTATATTCCATAAAAAGGAAAAAAAAACAATCGAAATTAATATATTGAATAAATGAATAAAAGCATCCATGATTATGATTTGTCCCCTAAAATACATCAGCAAATAAAATTACCATAGATTTCAGTGTTAAAGTAGCTCTCTGTGCCATTGACTAGTGTATGAAGCAATGTGAATATAACTGTATACTGTTTTGTACTACAAATGTCCTTTTAATCTGATTGTATTCGAACTATATTTCCTTTTTATTTTCAGAATTGCACCAAAACGAAATGTCTTCCCATTCAACTGGCAGAAACACTTCCAATGTTGGTTAAAGAAACTCGTCGGGGAAACAAACACTCGTTGGTTAAGTGTGCTAATTCAACTGACGCCGGCTAGTAAACTTAGTATAGTTTGATGTTGGCAGCTTTTTAACGTTAACCAGCTACTTAACTGTTTGATGACTTGGCCAATTAGACTAAATGTCATGTCTTAAAACTGAGTGTAACAACATGCATACATCTATTGTGAATCCGTCCCAAAGAATACAAAATCATGTCATGTTATGGACATTTGTTAATTCTCAGGACAAACAAGAATCCACCTTATATTTAATATGAAGTTATAAATTGTATTTTATGGCATTTTGATATGGCTGATGTGTTGAGATATTGTACAGTGTATGTGTGTGAAGACATTGCGATATAAAGATATTAAATGCTCTTGTACAAAATGACTTTTGCTCATATTAATTTTTTTAATACAAGTTTTACATTTAATCGGGTTTCTTTATAGCCTTAGTAATAGCAATGGAACCAACGAAAATACACATGATTCTTATTTTTGTTATTTCATCGCCATAAAAAACGTGTAATTCTCACAAATCCCTTGACAGATTTTCATAAAACAAGGAAGAGATGTTTGAAATGTTTTGACAACTTTTGCCCTTCAAAATAGGGCTTCACGATTTAAAAAAAAACAATTATTTTCGTACACCTAGACTCAGAAATACAACAATCTGAGTCTATTTAAGTACTGGTCAACAATGAGAGCGTTTTTCCATTTGATTAATCTTACCAAGTATTTATAATGATTTTCTCAAATGTACATTCACTCCATATCCTTTTATTTGTTCATTTACTTTTACAAAATGACGTAGTTGGCGGCTAAAAAAATCAAACTTAATAAAATATTGTACGCAGAACACATCAAAAACAAAATGGTTAGACATATGCCTCTGTCTGGTGAATCTTACATAGTTTTTATCTACTATTGCCCAATTGCGTGTTGTTGCAGTTCAATCATTAACAACCCACTTACGAAAATGACTGATAAGTAAAACAGTAAATTTCCACCATCCCTACATGACGTATTGGGTAAAGTTAATAACAAAATACCGAGGTTACTGTTTATTTATTTTCTGCAAATGCGCATTTTGACAGCTTATGTCTCATTCAAAACATTTCATTAACCGAAAAACGTGTAAAAGCTGATAGAGAACAAATAATTAAAACGATCTAAATAGAAAAGTCAAAATTTAGCTAAGGACAGAGCTATGCATGAGGGAGATACTTTTTAGTTTTAAATAAAGTTCTGTAAAATTTAGATATAACAAGTTTCAATACAATATATATGACAGTGAATGTAAACATTACATAAAATACCCCCACTACACGTTTTACTAGTAAGACACGTTATTTAAGCATTGTCATCACTACTTACCAACATGATTTGTAATTTTTTTTATAACTCCGAAGCTATGTCAAATCAGTTTCTCTGTGTGAAAATTTCGACAACTTATGTCTCTACATAAAACAGAACATTTAGAACAAAACATTTTGAACAAAACAAAAAGCAAAAACAAAAAAATTTAAAAACAAAAACAAAAAAAAACATTTTGAACAAAAAATAACGATAATAACACAACATTTGTACCTTTGTACATTATACTGTAGAATTTTAGTTTTGTCTTCGTCAGTGATATTTGTGCTACCGATTTGTCCGTGTGATTGTTTGAAAACTATAGAGATTTATCAAGCTTTTCAGAATTTTACCGTGGTATTGTTTGAGGGTCAGAGAAGTAACATGTACCATGGACTTCAATTGGCTTTGTCTAAGGGTTAGAAAATGACATTTACCAATCCGCTACCAAACAGATCTTTCAAAACTACAAAATATGCCTCACTAATAGTGCGACGGGTGTCGCTAGCGGGGCAGGACATGCTTACCCTTCCGGAGCACCTGATGTAACTCCCGGTTTTCATGGGAGTTCACACTATGAGTGCGTTATTTCATAATTTCGTCTTTTTATTTCCGTGCATTGTGGCTGTCTCACGTCCTTGTTTTGTCTTTGTTTTTCTCTGTTGTCGTTTTTGCCATGTTTTGGAATTCGAGTTTTGTAATCAAGACTTCCCGTGTTCTTTCGTTATTCTACTATCGTTGTTTTGTAAGCTCATAAAGTTGAAAGATGTTTAAAGCTAAAACAGAGGAAATAACAGATTGGATATTCACAATGTAAGGACAGTGCTAACACGATTATGCTATCCATAGTTTTAAACACACTGTTATAAAATTGAGATATTGCAATTTCCAAATGAAATCAAGTCATCGGGGGCGGTAAAAGTTCCCGAGTCTGAAATTTAGACCAAAGACTTGAATTTTTGGCCAGCAGGTTCATAATATATCTTTTTAAGGTAATTGGGGTGTCTTGGTTTCTGACATAAGAACTTTTTTAAAATTTGTACAATGAAACTTTGAGCAATATGCTATAAAAATATGCCAAAAAATTTGGGGGTCACGGATTTTGCAAAAAAGATACAGCGTTCTGAAGATGGGTCAAATTTGCTGTTTTTTGCACAATCGCAATTCAAGGGTGCATTTTTTCTATAAGCAGACATACAATTTTATCCAAACTTTGTATATTTATTTGTAAGATAAAGAACTTCAATTTAAAAACATAAAAAAGATATGTTACGGACCATTTGAAAAAGTTATGTCACGAAACATGAAGAATTTGTTAGTTTTCCGGGAAAGGGGAGATAACTTAATTAAAGTAATTTGGGACCCTAAAATAAAAAAAACACCATATTTTTGGAAAAATTATAATAAATGTGTTTTGTTAAAAGGTTTTTGACAAATTCAAAAAGGAATTGGGATCAACTATCTTATGTTATATAACAAACTTAGAAAATTTGGCCTATTCCATGGGATTTCAGAATAGAATTATCTCCCTTTGATAAAATTATTGAACATTTGACACATTTGTAATATTATTCAAACAAACGCAAAATAGATGCTCAGTTTTAGACACCCCAACTACCTTAATTACACCGAATGTCTCTAACATGCACAGATGACTCCAAGACAAATACCACGACAAGAGTCTCAGTGAAGGGGTATTTGCCAAAAATTACCATAGCTATTAACAAATCAGAGTTCCGCTTACTTAGATAAGGTGTTATTATAATTTGAATGCCAATTTTACAAAATACTAATACGATAATTCTTATATTTCGACATTATCATTAAGAGATGTTGAAGCTTCATGTCTCGATTTTTGGTCAATGTTGAGATGGCATGGCATGTTTACTAATTTAAATGAATATATTGTGGTGACATTTTATACGTCGACAAACCAGTTAGATCGATGCCTTTAGGGTATACTAACCATCAAAAATACGGTTCACGATTGTCAATAAAATTTGAATTTTGACCTAAAAGATCCAAAATCATTTCAGAAAGTCAATATCTGGCGAAATAGCCTCTGTTGTCGATCACAGTCTGATTTCTACGTATTGAAGAAGTTAGCCGGTCGATTGTTGCTGCCAGAATGCGTTTCAACTCTTCGACGAGCGTAACACGTCACCCATCGAAAGATTCCGGTTGATTGGATCGACACCTTACTCTCCTGTGAAGTGTGTCCCAAAGATGCTCAATTGGCGAAATGTCCTGTTATAAAGCTAGCCTAGGCAAGACATTGACGTAGTTGTTCATAACAAGTCATTATTATCCCTCGAGAAGTGCGGCCTGGTGCTATCTTATTGAAAAAATACACCTTTGGCCAGTGGCGGATTTACGGGGGGGGGGGGGGGGGGGGGGGGGCCNCCCGGGCCCCCCTTTGGCCGGAAAATATTTAAAATTCCTAGGGTTTTTTAAAAAAAATGGGTTCCGGGCCGCTCCCCCCCCCTTAGCAGAAAGTCTGGATCCGCCACTGCCTTTAGCAACAATGAATGGAATATAATGGGGCGTGATTTCATTAAAGTATCTTTCGACATTCAGGTTACAATAATTGGACACAGGACCAAACCGTCTGTTGACGGTAATATTTTCCTACATAATCACGTTACCTCCGCCAAAACGATCGTGGTGAACGACACACGTGTCGGAAATGCGTTCTATATGTCTTCGATGGACCATTGTCCTGCCATCCACCACAGGTATATATCCAGACGTATTGATAGATTAAAAACGGGACTTATAGTCTATCAGCTGAAAACGAAAAGGCCTCTATTTTCAAAGTTTGCATGATACCCCGGTAGACAACATTTTCTTTCCATTTTTCAATAGTTTAGGGTTCGAACTAAAAGTTTTGATTTGTTATACTTAAATTATCATGCCAGAAAATAATACAACAATGAGCTTTTATGACCTACTCAGGAGCTGTTACCTAGTTACGAAATCCATATTTGGTTCGACTTCAGACGTATCATGAATACTATGTTAATATTATATTTAATAAAGGGCAGGCTCATAAAAATAACATGTTTATATTGGTTATTTACTGATCATTTTCAAATAAATATCAATTTAAAACATCGCTAATTCTAACGACAAAATATGACTATTTTGACGGATATTTAATTAACCATTGTGAATTCTTTTCTAATACAAGCGGCAAAAGTTAATATATAAGATATAATACACTTACAAATTTTATCACATTTTTCATTGCATCAGGGAAAATAATATTTAGCCATTTAGAATAATAAAAAATTGATATGATCAATCCGGAACTTAAATCTTACTCCGATACAAACATGTCAATAGGAATAAATTGCTAAATATAGAATTTAAGTCTTACATGTTTAATCGTAATTAGTTCAAAAAGTTATTATCTCACATTCTTTGTATTAAGTTGCTAGATGGATTGTTTAATTAGGTTATTTTGTTGACCAGTAAGGCTTACTATGGACATATTACTTATATATTAAAAGGCCTGTTCTACTCGTCTATGCTTAAAGGTGTGTTCGATTGTTTGTATGCACATGTTGGAATAATCCGCGCGTTTGAAAAGGACTATCTTTATTCCTGCTTTTGTAGATAGATTTTGCTCTGGTCATGTCTGGGTTATTGATATTGTTGATTTAAGTTGTGGTTTCGTTGGTGATCAATTTCTTCTGTTATTTTGTGATTA
>MJUU01020657.1:239729-253118 GCA_002080025.1 Modiolus philippinarum
AAAAAAATGTGTCTATAAGGCTTTTATTAATAGTTAAGTACCCTTAAAGAGCCCCTTGTTGTACCTATTTTCGGCAGATTCCGTAAAGTATAACATCCGAAAAATTAAAGATCTATTGTAACTGAACAGATTTGGAAGAAAAAAATGCTGTCTACCGGGGTATCCAGCAAAATTTTTTTTTCACGAGCTAGCTGATAGACTATTAATTTTAACAACGTGATCGTCGCACTCGACACAGGAGCGATTCGGGTAAATGTCACACTTGATAAACACTTGAATAATTTTAACAAGAGACAATTTACCAACATCTAAATAGAGTTTTTTTTAATGATAATATTGCTTTAACAAACTGCTTCTTACATCAATTTTTTTTAAATGGCATTTTTTCTCAGGCAATGTTTTTTTTTTTTTTTTTTTTAAAGAGTATAATTTATACCTTCATTGTTTACTACTCTCCCCTGCTATACAGCCTTTCTATAAAATTGTCTTCCGATGTACTGCCGTTGTTTCTGTTCTTTTTTCCTTTAGTTAAATATGAATACGGGGTAAGTTTTCACCTCAAATAAGCACATATTAATACACAGAAGTCTGTCATTCGTGCATGAATGATGTTGTTTGTCTGATTTATTCTGTTACTATTCGTATGACTTATATACATACCCCTTTATAGAACCATGATTAAGTCATATGCAATATAATTAAGGTTCCACTAAAGTAAAAAATTAGGACACAAAAAAAGATAAAACTTTTGCCTGTATTTTTCAAGCTACATGAAATATAGTAATTAATCATGAGGAAATGCATTCCTTTAAACATAATTTACATGTACTCGCTGCATTAATTGTAAATCAATTTAAATTTCAGATTTTATAACTAATAAGTAAGAAAAAGAAGGGAAACGGGAATAAACCTTTTCCTTGGGTACACACTCAAATTTTAAAAAAAATAGGAGGTCAGGAAAACGTCTTATTCTTGTCGAAATTGTTCTGGATGAGTACTATGATGTATAAAGCAGGGCAAGCTAACATTGGTTTGTCTAGTAGCATATGTTTTAAGTAGAAATTTTGCAATTTCTGACCTGAATGTGTGGAATGACTTCCCCTATGTACCAAAATTGAACTGAATCTTGAAAATGAACAGTAATCCCAAATAATCGGCATTAGCTTGCCCTTCCTAAGATATTAAAGTATATGTCCACAACAATTTTGAAACATGTGGGTCCTTTTTCAGACCTCCTAATATTTTGAAAATTGAGTGTTTACCAAATGAAAAAAATTGCCTATATTATCAAAAAATTCAAATTTATTTAAAATTTTCTCTGTACGTGTAGATTATGTTTAAAAGAGCACAAATAAGAAAATAAGTATCGCCTTCTGTAACTGAAAATATCTATACATGTAGCTAAATTAGGACTTGAAATAGCTTTTCAATAAATAGTACTTAAAGATAAAGCTTTCCATGACACCAACCAGTGCAAGTCCTAACTGAACTACAAGTATTTCTAATATCTACTCCTTAAACTTGGTTCGCGATCTTTTTTTCTAAGACTGGATACAAAAGCATACACTATCGTGTAAAGGTCGTACCTATTAACTTTATGTTTGAATTGAGTTAAAAAATTAAATAATTCTATTTAGTATGAATATGTTTAATCATCTTTTAACCCGACATTGAAAATCAATCAGATTTTTCTGTTATGTTTCCTGAAGCACAAAGTCTCTGTAATTCTTAATTAATTCTTAAACTACAGCAGATTGTTAACGTATCGAGATGTAGTATCCACAAGGAATAATACCTTATACTTTAATTTGTGACGTCATCATTATTTATTGACTCAACTAAATGCACTTTCCTAGTCATCCAGAATAATTATCTAAAATTCCAATCAGTGCCTAATACAATGTTAATTCATACTATTCATCATCGATGGATATTGTCAGCCAAAAATATGGAACACCAAACCATGCATCTCGTCAAAGTATCATTCACTGTGCCCGAGGAGTAAATTTGTAGAGATCTCAAATTCTTGAGCATAAATTTACTTTGGTAAGACCGAAAATGGCACACAATCAAAGAGAAAACCATGACAGGCACGATATGATTATACATAAGAGAAAGTACTAATATACTCTCGGACAAAAGAACACATTTTAAAATTATTATATATCCTATTCTAAGCTTTATGACAAGCGTAATGATTTTACCTTCCAAAATTGTGAACTTTCTCTTTCTTAGCAGCAAAATACCTACTTCACCGGCCTATGCAGTGTACATTTCACGGCTGATTCGTTACTGCCGAGCATGTAGTCTGGGCAGTGGTTTTTTTTAACACAGCAAAAACTTAACCCAAAAGCTGCTCAGTCAGGGATTTGTTCAGAATATGTTAATTTCATCCCTCAAGAAATTCTATGGCCGTCCATCGAACATCATTGAAAGATAAGACGTGTCAGCTAGATTCATGTCTTCCCGGAATTGACTTTACCGATTTTGACTATTTACTAGATTGACTCTCTTACAGTGTGACGGATGTTGTTAACAGAGCAGGACAAGCTTACCCTTCCGGAACACCTGATATCACCCTCAGTTTCATGGGAGTTCACGCTATGGGTACCTTTGTTTTGACTGTTGTGTTTTTTTTTTATTTCTGTGCTTTGTGGCTGTCTAGCGTCATTGTTTTCTGTGTTCTCGTTTTTGCCATGTTTTTGTTCTTTCGGTCTTCTACTGCTATTGTTATATACGTCACCTGTTTTACAGTAAAAATACAGGATTGTTATGTAAGAAACAGTCCCATTTTACATTGTCGAACTTTATCAAGGGAAGTAACTCAGTAAAAAGCACGTAATCCTTCCGCCGGGTCGCATAGTAAGTGAGAACCGAACCATCAGTCAAAAGAACAAACAATCCATGAATCTATCAGGCTTGTATATCGGTGCAACTAGTGGCCTTAGCTAATAAGGAATATATCAATATAACACATTCTAATTATCCAAAAGAAACTTACGATTTTTGTATGAAGTTACAAAGACCTTTTCAATGTGTATCAGAAAAAACATATAAAAATGAACAATAAAATATATTTTCTCTATACAAACCGCACAAACATAAATCCTTCCCAGTTACACGATGAATATATAGGAAAAAATAGAGTACAGATATATTCCTATGAATTGGAGAAATAGTGCATAGGGAATGAAAGGGGTATGGAGTAAATGTACAGGAGACAAAGTCTCTACAAATACATGGTGAAAACAAGCGAGGGAACAACGCTTTTATCGTTGTTCTTCATCTTAAAGTCACCATGAGGCCTTCAACAATGAGCTTTGTTCAGACCTCATATGCATTTTATTATATTTAGCTGTACTCTGTATGAATCTTATTTATCCAAAACATAGAAACATAAAGGGAATAATTATTGGGTTCGGAAATGGAAGATGGAAGATAAAACTCGGAAATTACCTTCGTTTTGTTTGGGTGCATTTTCTGATATTACATGGAAGTGTTACTCAGTGTTATTATATATCGAATTAAAAAGGCAAATAGGTCATACTCAATGGTGGTATTATACCTTTAACAAGAATCAAGTTGGGCCTAGCAAGACGCCGACTTCAATTAACATTTCGTTTTTGTCCCAAAATCGAAAATGGTTTTGTCTTGGATACGAATTGTCGTGATTTTGGATTTTGGAATCCCCCCTTTCATAATTTTTGCTTCGGTGTATTTATAATACAATAATTAAATAAACAATGAACAGATATCTCTACAACAAGTTAAACAAGACGATGGAACAATTTTTTTTTCTTGTTCATCTTGAAGTTACCATCAAGCCTTCAACAACGAGCTTTTTCTCATACCTCATAATTTGTTCAAGACGGCCCCTAGCATTGGTTTGAGTGGAATTCATTGACTAAATGTCGAAGAAAGCCATATCAATGCTTGTCCACTGAAATATATGATGATTCTTGACCAAATCCTGCAGGAAGTTTTGAGTTTGATTTTTCTTCCGTAGATGGACAGTGTTTTACCAGCAGACTAGGCTCCTTTAGCTAGCCGGCAGATTAGCGGCGTAACCCCATTGACCCATCTTTCAAAATTACGTATTGTCATATTCTCTCCTTTCAATTTTGTGGTCATGGAGTTAGTAGTCTACCTGTACTGGGTTTTATTCATATGTTTACTAAACTATAGGGAAACGGGACAGATAAAGGGGAGGTTTGGGTACCCCAAAACCGGTTTAACCCTACCGCTGGCTTTTGCTAGTGCCGGTGCCAAGTCCGGCTGTCCCGAGTTTCTATCGTTGTTTACGTTTGTCTTCTGTCTTATTTGTGTTTTTCCTGTGTAGTTCCCTAGCAGATTGTGGCATGTAATTATAATTTTCAGCCATTGTAGGTGTTTCCTGTTGTCCCTTTTATTTCATGTGTTACTTCTCATGGATGCAGGATCGTCAATAAACATACAGTAACTGTCAAATAATACCGAAGTTACTGTGAATTTATTTTCTGCATATGCACATTTCGACAACTTATGTCTCTTCAGTGCAGATAAAATCTAAACGTTTGGAAGACCATAAACTCAAAGATGTTTAAAAATTGATAGAGAAAAAAATAACCAATATGATCTAAATGTAAAGCCAAAACTCAGCTAAGGACGGAGCTTTACACGAGGGAGATACTCCTTAGTTTTCAACAAAATTTACAAAATAATCGGCTTTCGGGTCAGCACCAAAGTACTGACTACTGGGCTGGTGAATACCCTCGGGGACTAACAGTCCACCAGCAGTGGCATCGACCAGTGTTCTTCCAATTACTGTCATCCGTTGCCTGACAAATAGACTTAAGATATCAAGATCAAAACATCAAGATGTAGACAGGAATAAAAGCCCTGTCCTTGATAAACTGGAATTTTCTATGTATCGTGTGCGTTTTTGTCACATGTACATTCACTCCATATCCTTTCATTTTTCCTATCATATATATATATATTCATTAACATGGCACCCAACTGCAAGAAACTTGGCATAGGAAAATGATGAGATGTGGGCACTTTAAAAATGTAGTCAGAACAAACTTTACGTAACTACGATAACTAAACATGCTTAACAATTCTCCATAGAACAAGCACACCATAACTGAAATGTACAGAGAGCATACATGTCTCAAACGGGTATCTTTTCACGGATTTCAGAGTGCAGAAGAAGCAAACTCCAGTCTTAAACCTCCAATAGCTTAACATTAACTTTACTTTAATCTTGTACTTGTAAATTTGTGGAAACCTGTAATTTTAAGGAATGTGCTGTTTTGCCTCATATTTGTAGTTAATTCTGTAGTTCACAATACCACTTCACTGTTGTTAGCATGTTTGACGTTTGACCGTATGACTTACCGTGGACGATAAAAACAAAGATACCAATATTTAGTTTTCATATTCTGTTGGCAAAAACATCTCCAAGAATTTACCTGGAAATAATCACACGAACTTCGTAAGACACAGCGTTAGGGTCATCGTTTTGTATGGTGCATACATCCGCGAGACCAGACTCAGCTACAGAGTAAGCGTCTCCTGTGATGCATACACCAAGCGTCCGGTAAGCAATTATATGTTCCAAGTTAAATTGTAACCTAGAAAAAAATAAAAGTACTTAGTACTTAGACGACCCAATACTAGGAAATGTAAAATACAATGTAACATTAGACTGGTGGACAGTATTTACAATATTTACAACGCCAGGTGTAATTACAAAAAAAAATACATCTTGCAAGAAAGATAACTCTATTTTTTTCAAATCATCATCAAAATTATGCCATTTCCATATTTGTTTCACATTACCAGGGTGTAAACTCAGGCTAAGTTAACTAAAAATCTGATGCAATATGATCAAACAAGTATTCAAATTAAAGAATGGTATTATTGGATAATTATCCCCTCTACACAACTTCAGTTGATACTTTAATGAATGCCTGTAGATGTGTTTTGTTATTATTTTTATGAAAGTCTCGTATTTAAGAAGACTCAAGGTAACTTGTTGAAATTTGATTGATTGATTGGTTGACTGAATATTGTTTAACGTCTACTGAGCAATATTTCATCTATATCAAGACGAGAACAAGTTTATTAATAAATAGTCACTTTGGGGTATGGAAATGGTCATGGGACGGGAAAAGTAGGGTGAAATCGCAAGGGGCGGAGAATTTTGCATTTAAGCCGATCACCTACGGACCACTCAAAAAAGAGCTTGCTAAAAGGGTTCATTAACGTGCAGGAAGCGTGGCATTTCTTCCAACACGTGGACCTGAGTTTACATCCCATCCGAAAGATGGGTTGTGTATTTGTTTATCCCGCACAACCACGGATTGAAATTTGAATTATATCACTACTTCTTTATATCATATTTTAAATAATATTTATTTTTCTTACATGTAAGTGTTCAAGGTTTAAATCAGTCCAGACATTGATGAAACATAGATATTTCAATAAACATATAATAGAACAATAGACAAATATATTGCTTGCAAACTAGATAACTGGCAATATAAAAACCAGAAGTGAGAATAAATTACGAAAGTACGATCGAACATGCAAGTGATGGGTATTGTACATCTTAAAGAATTTTTGTCTTCTCATCTGATATTTCTTTTTTAACGTGTTTCTCTTCATTTACTGCAGAAAACGATGATAATGTATTATTTCAGCTATCACTCTTTCTTTTTAAATATTTGCTAGGCTGGTTCACTTCATAAGATGAATGACTATAATAATCTGATACCAGGTTAGGGTCAGGCAGAAAAATCTCAGACACCCAAGGGTAAGATTTAAAGTACTCGTACGAAGCTTGCTGAAAGCACTAAAAATCTTACCCGAGGGTGTCTGAGATTTTTTTGTCTGACACTACAGAATGTATAAAGATAAACTTGAATTTGAAAGCTAGTTTAGTATACTTAATGACAAAAATATAACCGCGGACTATGAACCACAAATTCCCTATTGAGACTTGCAGATGGCATAATATCGAAAGTGTCTTTTGTGTAATTTACAAGAAATTGGGGACGAATATCATTACTTATTCAACTGTACTGGTTTTGAAAATGAAAGAAAAATTTTTCTTCGATCAAAATTTAGAGTTAGGCATAATACTTTAAAATTTCGTGAATTGATGAACAGTAAAATCCTTCTGATCAATTTGACATAATTCTGGTATGGATGTTGGTTACTACTAAAGATGTAACCACTTACCAATCATCATCTGTCTATGACATGTAGGTACTGAGATATGGTGCAAACCAAAAAATTTGATCGAAAAAAACTAAGTCCAACTAATGGCAAAATACGGAAAAATTGGATTTTTCTTTTTCAAAAATAAACTGGGATTCAATAATGAAGTTGCACTGAATATTGTGTCAAAAAATCATTGATATTGAACATGATATAAGAAAATTATTCAAGTTCCAAAAAAGTTTAACATTTGGGTTAACCAAATGTTCACGACGACAACGACGACGACAGAATCTATGGTCGCTATGTCTCGCCTTTGCGACATTCGTCGCAGGCGAGACGCAAATTAACTTGGTGCTGTTTGAGGGTTACAGAAGTAACATGTACCATGGTTTCTTATATAAGGTTTAGAAAATGACATTAACCAATCCGCCAACAAACCGATCTTTCAAAAAAATGTGTGCCTCACTGATAGTGTGACGGATGTCGTTAGCGGGGCAGGACATGTTTACCCTTCCGGAGAACCTAATGTCACTCCCTGTTTTCATGGGATTTCAAACTATGTGTGCCTTAATTCTGAATACCGTCTTTTTATTTCCGTGCCGTGTGACTATCTCTCGTCTTTTGTTATGAGGTAGAAACAACCTGTATATTTTCAGCAATAATAAAACAAAACTGGCTCAAATTAACTTTTTAATCAGACAAAAAATGATTATTTTATGAATCAAACATACAGTATATAACTTATCTGACAATAATGAAGTCCAAATAAATATGCGAATTAATAATCCACTGAAGTCCACCAATAAATGTCCAGATGAATATTCCTTATAATTTTCACTAAATAGTTGTTAACAGATTAACAATAGGTGATGTCGATTTAGAATACACAAGATGTGCGTAATAATCCTGCATAAACTAATTAAACTGACTGACTTCACCCTTTTCTGCTACCTTATATTTATATCTAATATATCTAGAAATTTCTTTCACAAGAATCATCCATAACACCCTCCATTAACTGACAATCACATGACTAATATGATTATGTAAAATTGTTCCAGAAATTTCTAATGTGTTAAATATTCAAATTTAAATTCTAGCAAATTCTACATGTTCTAAGGTGTAATAACCTTGACCGTTGTTTATTGTAAACAAGTTACATAACTAGGCCAAACAAATTCCATAATATTAAGGCCTTACAAAATAAAAACAATGAAAACAATGCATTTTTAAAATATTTACAATATTTAATCTATAACACCTCACCCAAAAGAAAATGTTTGAATACAATGAAAACATTTAATAATAAACTTGGTTATTTACAATGAGGTGTCATGAAAAGTCAAACTCTGGACAATGCATCTGCAAAAAC
Source organism: Modiolus philippinarum (assembly GCA_002080025.1). Lineage (NCBI taxonomy): Eukaryota > Metazoa > Mollusca > Bivalvia > Mytilida > Modiolidae > Modiolus > Modiolus philippinarum. Next base: position 248,311 of record MJUU01020657.1, read on the forward strand.
ATTGTCTTTTCCTTTAATATACCTTATATCTTGATTAAAACTTTGAAAACCGCAAAAGTCTTTGATTTTTGTCTTTCAGTTTATTAATACATTGAAGTGGGTTATGATCAGTATATACAATGATAGGCTGAATTGAAGCTGTAACATAGATTTCAAAATGTTGTAACGCCAAAATTAGAGACAAACATTTTTTTTTTCAATTTCTAATTTTTTAATTTCTAATTAAGTTGTTTGAACACCAAAAGTTTCCCAAACGGATACATCGAAAATGTCTTCTTTAACCATATAATTTGCAATGACACATTGAATTTCAAATTTTCGCATTCCTGATTTGACATTTCATTTCAAATGCTTTCCTAAATTAATAAACGCGTCCTTTTTAAGCTTTTCATAATTATCCACCTGACACGTAGACATGAATTTGATCAAATGGCATCTTGTAAAAATTCTATTGCTGGCTTTTAAAAATAAACTACTTAACAAAAAATATAATCTTTTTTCTTGAACAATTTCGCAGCTCCCAGACGAGCCCCCAATTTCTGTTTTAAAATATCTACAATATTTAATTACCTATAAAAATAGAATAATAAGATAACAGGAAACACCAACAATGCCCGACAAAAATTGTCACATGCCACAAATGTACCAAGAAACTGCACAAGAGGAACCCACAATAAAAAACAAAAGACAAACGTAAGCAACGATAGGAACATTTTATTTTTCTGTGTTCTCGTTATTGCCATGTCTATGGACTTTGATTTTTTTTTTTTTTTTTTTGTAATCATCACTTCCCTTGTTCCCATGATATTCTACTGCCGTTGTTGCATCGAAATTTGAGGACTTTAAAATCAAGATTATTTCTTTAGACAACAAATTGATAGATGTATTTGTTTTAGTTGAAACATTTCTAAAATCTTTATTCCTGGACAAAGAACTTTCAATATCAGGTTATCAAGTATTTCGTAAAGATGGCGTTGGTATATTAGTTTATATCAAAAGTTCAGTCTACACAAATCAAAGTACAGATGTACTGTTATTTGGGTTTCACTATTTCCCGACCTTTTCCGAGTTGTCAAAAATGTTTCATATACTGTTTTGTCAGATTGATATTGTGTATTTCAAAGATCATAATACAGTTATACAAGGCGAGACGAGAGGTTGATTTTTATGACTTGGCAATGACATGCATTGGCATATGTATTAGACTATGGTTCGAATGAATTATTTTGATATGATCAGACAGAGACATATAGATGTCTTTGGTTCAGATAATTCTCGTCGATAGTTGTCTATCACGGGATTCAATAGCAAATTTCCACCATGCTATTCTATTAGAAAAGCTAAAATAGTATCATATTAGTGAAAATCGATTTGCTGGATAAAATCATATTTATCTGATAAAATGCAAGAAGTTCATTAAGGAAATTTCAAGTAAAACAAAACAAAAACAAAATTGAAAAAAAAACTAGTAAAAAAGTTCCTCAAGAAAGAGACTAAATATTTGAAACTATGTTCTCGACAAAGAATGGTGAACACGAATGATTTAGAGATGAAAATTGGTGACTGTTATATTGAAAAGGTCCACTCATATTAATTACTTTGGTCTGTAATAAAGTTTGTAAAACAGTATCCCCAAAAATATTCCTTCTATATGAATTAAAATTATTTTGCCCACATGCAGTATACTTTTATTTTACAACGCACACATTTTGCCTGAAATTGATTTTTGTAGATCTGTTTGGGAGAATTTACCTAAAAAGATTCAGATGGAATCATTTGAATATAGAAGAGAGCTGCAAGTATTATTCTTGAAAACGATATTTCAATATCCTCACAATTTATGTTCACTTCTTTTAAATGGCTCCTTTTACAGACAGCGTTAAATATCAGAAAGCTGTTTAAATGGGGAAATTGTCAATGAAAGGGTACCTGATTATTTGATGCTGAGAAATGACACAATAAATTCTTACAGCGTAAGATCTCAATTCAAACATTATTTGTTAACACAGAGACCAAAACCATTTTTTATAACAATCCTTTCATTGCTCTGCTTATACTTTATGGAACAAATTACCAACCAATCTAAAACTATCAAAAAGATTAGACATATTCAAAAAGATTATAGACATATTCAAAAAGATTAGACATATTCAAATAGAAATGTTTCAACGTCTTATTAATCTTATTGTTATTTATTTTTGTTTTTTTTTATATGTATGTCATACTTAATTTTATTAATTAGATATTATCTAAGCTATTCCATTGACCAGAACACAATTATATATCCGTATATGTTTTTATAAAATTAGGTTACTCCGCTTTTTCCACTATTGTAATGTGACGCAGCAGTATTGAATAAATGTAATGATGGCTGCAGACGTGTTTTTGTCCTGAGGTAACCGTAGGCTAGGGAATGTTTGTGTGTCACTATAGTCTATAACATGGGGAAGTACCCTAAATGTTCCCGTTTTTCAATGTTCCGTGTTACTTGTTTAATTATGTGTGCTGGAACAACGGCAGTAGAATACCGAAGGAACAAGGGAAGCGATGACTACATAAATCGAAGTCCAAAGACATGGCAAAAACGGTAACAGATAAAAACAAAGACAAAACAAGGACGTGAGACAGCTACAATGCACGGAAATAAAAAGTTAACATTAAGAACTAAGGCACTCATAGTGTGAACTCCCATGAAAACCGGGAGTGACATCAGGTGCTCCGGAAGGGTAAGCATGTCCTGCTCCTCTAGCGACACTGGTCACAATATCAGTGAGGCATATAGTGTTTTGAAAGGTCTGTTTGTTCCTGAAAATTGAACATGTCTGCAGATTTAACCACGGGCTCGCCATTGAGATTTGTTCGAACTTTATACCATTTTCGTGACAACTTTTATTATATCTTGCATATTTTGGACTGAATTAAATTGACCGTTTAAATATAGTAATAACAAGTATTTCAATTACCGGTAAGAACATTTAATTTTAAAACTTCGTGCCATGAGTTGTTTGTGTGCCACCCTAATCTATAACACCCACTTTATTTTGTATGGTTGCACAGAAATGGCATATCAAAAACGGCTGATTGCATGGGTGATATTGCACGTTACTTATTAAAAATAACTCAAAATGTAAATCTTGTTCCTAAAAAGGTCATTTTGAATTTCCATTGCTGTATTACAACTAGTTCAAATGTAAAATTCTAATATGACCCTCTTCTTTCGCTTTGGAAACAAAGCTATGTGCTAATTCCAACAATATTTTTTCGCACATGCGTATATTTTTTTACAAAAGGATATTCGTAATGTACAATTTCACATTTTAATCACTCAATATTCATTCAATTTTATGTAAATAAAGTTTTAAACAATGAATTACCCAAAATCCACATGAAATAATGACAATAATAGAGATTTACAACATTTACTAAATTTAAGACTCGGAACTGAAAGTGACATAACCGTAACCTAGCAACGAATGTGTTGTTGTTATGAAATCTTATCGATGTTGCATATCATGCTCTACGATTTAGATATAAGATTTTTAATTTTCAACGTTGATAAAATTATAAATATGGGTTTTATTCCTCTTCTTTTCCTTTTTTTGGCTTCAAAATAACATAACTAAGCAGTCATATAAATCAGAAATACAACCAACTCACACTTATACCCGCTTCGATTTTAAAATATCCGTATTTTATATGTTTTATTACAGATTATTTGTATTAATTCATAAGCTTATGACCCACTTGTATTAATAAACAAACGAATATAGATTTCTCTGTGTTCATTGATGTGTGCTTGTATGCATTTTCCCGACTTATTTCAATTCTAGTGCAAACCCAAATATTGCTCTCGAAGAGCCGCTTCGAAAGTTCAAAACTTTTGTTAAACATATTAGAATCGAAATAGATTATTGCAATTGGGCTCTATGCGAATTAGAACATGGTCAGACCTTATATTTGTCTTCATTTTATACCTCGCTATCGGTCGGAATAAAATATTGACAAATATAAGGTCTGTCCATGTTCTAATTCGCATAGTGCCCGCTTGCAATAATCTATTTCTTAATTCAATAGTGGAAATTGATTAAGGAATATTAAAGCGAAATGAAGACTTCCTTTCATTTAATTTATTGATGTTAGTTAGAAATATACCAAACACAAAAAAACTTTCGGTTTGCTTCATTTTCTTTTTCGTGTCCCTTTCAGATAACCAGGCCATAGTAAATGTACATAAATCAAATTTTTTTAAATGTAAGAAATCTATGCAAGAACATATCTTCATAAAATTAAAGGGACAACAGGAAACATCTACAATGGCTGAAAATGATAATCACATGTCATAAACTGCCAGGGAACTACACAGGAAAAACACAAATAGGACAAAGGACAAACGAAAACAATGATAGGACATAGGGACAGTCCGACTTAATACCGGCACAAGCAAAATCCAGCGATAGGGTTAAACCGGTTAATGGGTACCCAAACCTCTCCTTTATCTGTCCCGTTTCCCTATAATAAACATACGAATTAAACGCAATACAGGTAGACTACTAACCCCGTGACCACAATCTGGAAAAGAGAGAATATGACAATACGTAATTTTGAAAGATGGGTCAAGGGGTCGCTAATCTATCCCAAGGAACCTAGTCTGCTGGTAAAACACTGTCGCACTACGGAAAAAATCAAGCTCAAAACTTCTGGTAGGAATTGGTCGAGAATCGTCATATATTTCAGTAGATATCGGCAGTATCAGTGAGAGGCCAGTATGTATGTAAAATTTTCAGGTCACTAGATCTTAAAGCTAATTT
>MJUU01020658.1:23849-35690 GCA_002080025.1 Modiolus philippinarum
GATATTGGTCTTGATGCAAACAAGAGGCCCCATGATGTCAATTTTTACACATGTGGCATGTGACACAAACTCCTCCTACATTTATGGATTTAGGGATTTAATTTTGTTATAGAATTGTTGCATATAGTCTGTAGATGCGCAATAAGCTTTCGGATTTTTGATATTGGTCTTGGTGCAAACAAGAGGCCCCATGATGTCAATTTTAACAAAGACTCAAAGATGTGGATTAGACACATGTGGCATGTGACGCAAACTCCTCTTACATGTTGGGATTTAGGGATCAAATCTTTATGAAGAATTGTTGCATATAGCCTATAGATTTGCAATAAGCTTTTGGAATTTTGGTTCTGGTTCCAACTTTGGTAAATTTCCTGAAAATGTCAAAGACAATTTTTTTTTTTCAATTTGGCATATTATCTTATATTCTGACAAGTGTTTGGTAAAAAACAAAATTCTGATAACTTAGGATTCTGAAAGGTGGTTCCAATTTTGGTAAATTTCCTGAAAGTCTCAAAGACCACTTATTTTTTGGAATTCTACCTAGCAACCATATCTAAAATGTTTGTGTAGTTTAGGATGAACATTTTCATGCATTGGATTTCAAAAATATTTGATTCCAATTTTGGTAAATTTCCTGAAAGTTTCAAAGACCACTTATTTTTTGGAATTCTACCTAGCAACCATACTTAAAATGTTGGTGTAGTTTAGGAAGAACATTTTCATGAATTGGATTTCAAAAATATTTGATTCCAATTTTGGTAAATTTCCTGAAAGTCTCAAAGGCCACTTATTTTTTGGAATTCTACCTAGCAACCATACTTAAAATGTTTGTGTAGTTTAGGAAGAACATTTTCATGAATTGGATTTCAAAAACATTTGATTCCAATTTCCTGAAAGTCTCAAAGACCACTTATTTTTTGGAATTCTACCTAGCAACCATATATCCTAGAATTCTTATAGTAACAATAATGACTATCAATAGGTAGATTAAAAAAATAATGAAAAAAATATGCCAAGGATGTATAACAACTGTTTTCTGTATCAAACAGGGAGTGCGGGGATAGCTGTCATTTCAGACAACATCTAGTTTAGAATATTTTATCCACTAGTGAAAGCTTAATCTTAAAATTTTAAGTGCGAGGCTTGTCAAGCTTTTTAAAATTTTATAAATTTAACTCAAAAGTGGATAAAATACTGTAATAATCAGGATAAAGTGGTGTAATCTTTTTCTTTTATGATGATGATAAACACAAAGAATTACATTCCAAATAGATTTTCCGAGAAATAGCAAGGGGCTTTATTCAACATATGTTGAATATGAAAATTTATTCAACATGTCAGAACCAGTTTTAACTTCACATATATTACAGGAGAAAATTAACCATTTCACAAATACTAGAGACTCTCAAGAGCCTGTAGCTCACTTGGTCCAAAGCTAGCATGGACAATAACCTCCATGATAAAGGCTCTCATTCCTAGTGTGATAATAAACCTAGATGTAATATGGCCCACTGTGTCAGAGGAAAAGATCTTTGAATGTGTTTTCCCATAGGGCTATGTTGTCCACTGGCGGCCATCTTGGATCTGATGAAATCTTGCCGGACACATTTTTCAAAGGGAACAAACTAAGGACAGTATGGTTCCAATTGGCCAAGTAGTCTCAGAGGAGAAGATCTTTGAATGTGTTTTCCAATAGGGTTCAATTATAAACTAAGTTCCCTGCTGGCGGCCATCTTGGATGTGACGGGAACTTGCAAGACACATTTTTCAAAGGGGACCAACTAAGGACAGTTGTGACCAAGTATGGTTCTAATTGGTCAAGTAGTCTCAGAGAAGTTCTTTGAATGCTTTTTCCCATAGGGTCCAATGTTAAACCAAGTTCTCCGCTGAATGCCATCTTGGATGAGGTCCACAACTTCCATCATGAAGATAAAATGTAGTCCTTGACATACTAAACATTTTTGCTTTAAATCTTAACATCTATCGCAAATCTTTATTGAAATACAAGGCAAAATGTATAAAGTTACAAAAAATTCGACCAATTTAGGGCAATAACTCTCTATACGCATTCAGATTTTCTTCAAAATTTCTAGGTGGGTAGTTCTTGATATGCTGAACATTTTTGCAATTTAAACTTGACCTCTATCTGTTAAGATAAAAAATAAATTAAAGAACCTTAGTGAGCAAGCTCACATACCCCACGCCCCCACATATCAGAAACCCTGCATCATTGAACTCCATAAGCAATATTATACATAAAAATGACAAAGTTCATCAATGTGTATTTTAGACAAAAATGATCAAAAATCAAAATCAAAGTAGCATGCACATCTTTGATATATGTACAATCAACCTGCAAAATAAAAGCTTCCTATCTTAAAATGTGTAGGAGGAGTTATCCGGACAAATGATGTACCCTATAAGCAATGTTATGCATAAAAATGACTAAGTTCATCAATGTGTATTTTTCTCAAAAATGATGGAAAATCAAAATCAAAGTAGCATGCACATCTTTGATATATGTACAATCAACCTGCAAAATTAAAACTTCCTATCTTAAAAACTGTAGGAGGAGTTATCCGGACAAATGATGTACCCCCTTAGTGATGACAGACGGAAGGACAGAAGGACGAACGGACTGACCAGTCAAAAACTATATACCTTCCGCAACTTCTTTGCATGGGGTATTAGAATATAAAAATTTTGAAAATGCTGTGGAATAAGGGCAATAACTCTAAGAGGGGTTTTCGGATTTTCTTCAAAATTGCACGGCAGGTAGATCTTGTCATGCTGATCACTTTTGCATATAAGAATCTGTAATGTTTTTTGCATTAATTGCCAAAAACAGCAAATTACACCTATGTGTTATTTTTAGTAACAGCAGCCATCTTGATTGGTTCTCGGACTACTCGAACACAATTTTGAATTTACATACCCTGGTAATGATTCAGGCCAAGTTTGGTTAAAATTGGCCTAGCGGTTTCAGAGGAGAAGACTTTTGAAAAAGTTTACGATGGACGCCAAGTGATGGCAATTGCTCACATGGCCTTTTAGGCCAGGTGGGCTAAAAACACCATTGCAATGGGAAGCAATGCACAAATTTTATCATCCAGAAATGTATTGATAGCTCTTATGTTGAAGTTGCTGGAATTTTATTTTACAACATAGGGAAGGTCAAGTTTGATAATTGCTCTTTTCCCACATACTTTACTTGTTTAACCATTACATTCCTGCATCAATTGATTGAGGAAATGTTTCTGTGTATCTACACATGTACAGATCATTTATGATAAAATACTGATGTTACTGGCTGTATCAATTCAAGTGAATTCAGCAATACTTTTATTATGGTAAAAATGTGTGACCAATGAATAATTGCAATTATCAAATGCCAGATTTCAGAATCATTTGCACTTTTTAGTAGTGGATATTGCTATTTTTTATATATACTGATTAAAATTGCAATTAATGAGTATTTTTAAGATAATAATAAATATCTGAATTAAATATGAATTTAGAAACTGATCTAAACAATAATAATAAATAAAGGGCTACGTGGAGCGCAGCATGATATGACCAAAGCATGTCGACCACTGAAATTTGAGCAAGTACACTATAAAGTGAATGTTGACACAGTAAAGATCTTGACACATTAACTAGATGGACACAATTAGGAGACTGAAACAATCTAATCCAATGAGAAATAAAGATTTTACATATTTCTGAAAATTTTGATAATTACAATTTTGACCCTTCTGACCCCTCAGAAATGGTGAGAGATAGACAGGAGGAATGTCCCGTTTGGCCCTTCATAGCTCCGAAAGAAAACATGTGATCAAATATCTAATAGTTTAGTGCCATATTAATTTTTCATTGAAAAAAACTACATCAAAATTGGACTAGAAATACAAAAATAATTTTTTTTTTTGGTTGTGATTTGCCCCTTTTGGTCCCATTTATCTCATGAACTGTACATGCGACGTGAAATCCGTTGACATACTATTGATTGGAAATTTCCTCAGGAGCACACTGAAAGAAACCCCATCAAAATCTGATAAATAATAAAAATTCTACAGCCAATTATGTGAATACACCCAATTTTGACCTTTTTGGTCCCTTTTTGAAAAACGGGAGGGGCCACAAAATCAAAAACCATTTATAGTCTTTCCTTTGTGCCAAGGAACATTGTGTTAAAATATCATAAGGATTGATCAACTGGAACTTAACTTATTTACCAAAAACAAAAGTGTCTACAGAGGATGACAAGGACAGCACCATACCATCATACGACCTCAAATTTTTTGCGGTTGTATAAAAATATCAGCATTATACAAACCTAACAAGAATACTTGTTCTGGAATAAGCTTTCTCATCTCACATTCCTCCAATGCCATCTGTAGTGGGTAGTGTGTACTACTCTTCAAAAAGGGAAGTAACTTTTTTGGTGCAAATTCTGCATACAGTTTGACTTGTTTTCCATGATACTTTTCCCCCATGTGAGGATCTTTTTGGAAGATTCTATCTAAATACTGAAAAAAAGCAGTAAACTTGTTTTGTATTTCTTAGTCTGCTTTGCACATTTCAGTTGTCATTTTTTTTTCAGACCATCATAAAACTCTTTGTCCTCCATCAAGAGATAGTCAAGAGATGTTTTTAAAAGATGTCATGTAAATGGGCATTTTACCTTTGAAGTCATGACTATAGGGCCTGTAAGTCTCGTAAAATTTTGGAACTTCCGGGATCAAGATCTGTACCCGAAAGTTACATTTTAAACAAAGACACATGACGTTTCAAACAAAAATTTGAATGTCATAATCCTCAGACGTCATGTTTTGGCGGGAAATGTTTTCCAATTGCCTGTTTAACGTAGATTCTCGTGGGTCACATGATGAGACTTACAGACCCTATATCAATTTCAAAAGGTTTATCGTTAAAAAAAGTCAGGTGGTGCACAACAAAGTTATGTGTATTCGTTCACTATGAAAACTTTTGTGTTCTCACCATTTCAACTGCATCTGTGACGTTTTTAGAAGATTTGCAATAAAGACTATTGCAATAATTGAAGAATTAAAACCACTAACGAATAGATTACAAAGATAATAGGATCTTGTATAAGATCAAATTAAAAATCTGTATCGTTCACAAGTGTAGAAATTTCGTCTTTTTTCGTGTTGAGCGTAGTCAAGAAGAGAGGAAAAGACGTAGAATTTCTTACACAAGTGAAAGATATCTCGATCTTTAATTTTGATCGAATGCAAATTCCTATTTCTTCTGTAAAATACGACAAGAAACATCTGGAAACCTATATTATGAGAGTAACGTCATCACCATTTGAGTGTACTTTATTTTGTGACGTAAGATGTTTTAGGATGTTTAGTCATGGTTACAATTGTTGTATCACAATAATTCGTAAAGGTTCCGCGGAACCTGAAGTCTCGCCTACTCACTCCGCTTTCATTATAGTTTGGACTATATTAAGATGTGGTTACTAAAAATTCTAAGTAATAACTGGACTTTGAGAGTATCATGAAATTTAACAAAATTTGAACCAAAAATTTTTGAAATCTAACCATTGGCAATATTAGTTTTGACAAAAATTCATCCAAAAAGCATGAGTTGCTAACAAGAGTTTCAAAAAATTGCTTGTCTTTGACTCAGTTTGAGAGTATCAGGAAATTTATCAAAATTGGAATCAAAATTTTTGAAATCTAAGCATTGAAAATTTTTGTTTTCGCTAAAATTCAATCAAAAAGCATGGTTGCTAACAAGAATTCCCCAATACTGCTTTTATTTGAGAGTTGCAGGAAATTTACCAAAATTGGAAGCATATTTTTAATTCTTAAGTTTCAGAATTAATTGGTATGAAAAATTGCTAAAAAAAATTTGATTGTATGCAAAAATTTCAAAAATTGTTACGTCTTGGACATTTTCAGGAAATTTACCAAAAATAATATCCTGAAAGTTTATTGCTTATCTATGGACTACATGCAACAATTCTATGTCAAAATCAAATTTCCTAAGTTATAATTTGTTTAAACTTTGTTGATATTATGGACCAAAGTGAAAATTTAGTCAAATTTATTGATGAGGAAAATATAGGTCAAGGTGACATAATTCTGGTATGGATTTTAGTTACCTCTAAAGATGTAACCATTAACCAATCATCATCTGTCTATGGCATGTAGGTGTAGAGATGTAGTGTAAACAAAAAAAATTATTGAAAAAAACTAAGTCCAACAAATGGCAAAATACGGAAAAATTGGATTTTTTTTTTTCAAAAGTATACTTGGGATTCAATAATGCAGTTGTACTAAATATTGTGTCAAAATTCATTGCTATTGAGCAAGATTTCAAAAAGTTATTGAAGTTCAAATAAAGTTTAACATTTGGGTTAACCAAATGTTGACAACGACCCTGACAGAATCTATGGTCGCTATGTCTTGCCTTCGCGACATTTGTCGCAGGCAAGACAAAAATGAACACTTATGGTTGGTCATTTACCCATGGGAGATGAGGTCACTAGCATTCATCTCACACGGGTCGTCTCCCACTGTAAACCATCATTTACGGAAGAAATTACAATATACCTGAAATAGATAATTAGAAAATATAATTTAATATAATTATATCATATACAATACTACTTACTATAAATAGATACTGTGGTGTTTTGTCCAACTGATTAACAACTTTTTCCATCTAGAAATAGAAATATTTACACTGTTAGGATATTTGTGTATTACTAAATTTTAATCTTACAGATCAATAAAAATTTGAACACAGAGCACATTTCCATATACAAATGTAGTTTTTTTTCTAAAAGGAATGGATTCTCCTCTTAAAACTTTTATTTTTAGTCAATGAAGGGGTGATTCAACAGTTTGTGCATTTCTGTCTCCTCACATTTAGCCCATATCTCATTTCATTTGAACAATAGTTTTTTGTATAGTGTTATATTAGTTCTCTTTCCTAAGATAGAAGAATAATTCGAGAAAAAAAATCTAACAAATCATATTAAATATTTTCAATTTGTTGTTTCTGACATTTATGTTTTTTCATTGTGTGTTTTTGTTTGATGAATAAAGTGAATAAACAGTGGATTCTGATTGCCTTGGAAAAAAATGCAAAATTACCAGTCCAGAGTACTGTGTAATTAAGTTAGGCCTGATCAAGTTAATTTGTTGATTCTCATCCACCCGTAACAAAAAATCTGGGGTGGGTTGGAGGGTTTTATTTTATATTTTTTACTGATTTTCACTGAAATTGATAGGAATTTAAAGAAAATTTCTGAATAATTGAAAAAAAAATTGAGCTTAGAAAAAATGGGGCCGGTGGGGTGGGGATGAGAATCTATTAATTAATCAATCAGTTTTAAAAATTGCTACTACCATTCCAAAAACAGCTTCATCATTTTTTTTTACAACCTGACAATTTAAATCTACATTTGCTCATGTGTAACCATTCAGTTTACCTGTGATCAATTTATTTGTCCTTTAGAATGAAAAAAGTAGAGAAGCTTGATTTAAATGACCGGGTTGATTAGCTGAAAAGAAAACTGATGGAACAATGACCAAGGTCATAGTAGATTGCATATAAAATGTTCGATTTACTTATTGTATTTTATCCATGTTGTCTAACCACATATTAATAGGGTCTGTAAGTCTCGTCATGTGACTCTCAAGAATCAACGATAAACAAGAAATTCCAAAGCGCTTCCCAACAAAGCATGACGTCTGAGGATTATGATGTTCAAATTTTTTATTTGAAACATCATATATCTTTGTTTAAAATGTAACTTCCGGGTACAATTTTTGATCCTGAAAGTTCCAAAATTGTTCAAGACTTACAGACCCTATTGCCTGCTCTTTGTCAAACTCCATTAAATTAACGAACTTATCACTGATAGATAGATGTTCTATTTATAGATACTTACTGGTATTTTATCCATGTTGTCTAACAACATATTAACTGCTTGATCTTTGTCAAACTCCATTAAATTAACTATCTTGTCACTAATAGATCCAAATAAGTTATGCTTGTGTATTAACTGGAATACATCTTTGTGTTTCAATCTTAAACAGAATATAAAACTCACTGTATAAACTTTAAATATTCCTGCCACAGTTTTCATTATTCAAGGGGAACTTAAAAACTTGCTACACATTGTCCACTGGATTTACCTATTAGTAAACATTCTATAAGTAATTTAGATAGATAGATATGAAATCAAAATAATTAATTCTTTCCCATCTCATAACAAGTGCTGACCCAAATTGATGTCTCTCCCATCCCTGCCTGGTTGCTAAATTGATGTGAAATTTCAAACTGACTTATATCAGAAAAACTTAAAATGTTCACTAGACTATGAAATTAGGGTAACTGACAAAAGCAATATAGCAGACTGTTATGTACTGCCCAAAACTAACCTTAATGCCCCAAATCATTGACCTACCACTAATAGATACTGAAAAACAAACATGTTCACTGGTCCGTAAAAATGAGGTCAAGAGCAAAAGCCAAATAACAGGCTGTAATGGTCCATCTAAGACCAACCTACATCATACATGTGATAAGGTCAGGATGCCAATGCAGGAGATCTTCCTCCAAAAACCAGGAGATTGAGGGGTCAATGAGGGAGATTTTTTCAGGTCGATTTTAGCGGACGATTTTTACTCTTGGATGGTTCTAATAGTGTGTTATATGAGTACATAAAATGAAACAGATCAAACATGAACCATATTTTTATGATTTACTAGGGTAATTAGTCAACTGCTTATCAAATGCAATACCAGTTCTCAATGGAGAGAGGTATAGTCTCAACCCTTCTCCTTCCCTTTGGCATTAACTAGCTAGCTCAGAGTTGAAATGAATTATGCTCATAATACATTTAATATAACAATCCTACTTAGAGAATTTTTGAAACAGAAAATTGTTGGGATTATTTTATATAAATGTTTCTAATATTATTTCATTGAGTATACTAATATTTTTAAATTTGCAAATATTTAAACAATATATAGTAAAATCCAATAAAAATTCTTAAAAGTGATGTAACTTTTCATTTCTGAAGAATTGATAGATGATTTTAAGTAAAGGTAACACCGGAAAGTTTTTTTGGTCTATGTTTTACACACTATAAGGGGAAATAACTCTGGACATCAATTGCCTAATTGAACCATCCAAAGTTTTGTCCGTTTTACTTTTTGAAATTGTGACTACCAGGGCTTATAACATTAAACAATCAGTTTATTGTTTAATATATGTGTATTACATGTCCTAAATTCCTTAACTGGGCTTTCACGTGTCACTTTGACTTATGTAAACATGGTGACTCGTAAAACAAAATGACGATAATTAAATCATGGCCATGTTGCTGGAGGCTATAAATGACACCTGTGATTATTTAAAACAACAAAATATCTTTAATTACCTTTAAATTCAATGAGAAATCAACCAAGCGCATCTGATTGACAGGCACTATAGGGTACACAACTGTTTACTTTTCACATTATTTTCAACAACTGAAATACGGGAGTTTTACAGCCAAATCCGTGAGGACAAATTTCAGGTCTTAAAAACGGGAGACTCCCACAGGATCCGGGAGCTATCACATGTATGCTACATACCAAATATTATTGACCTACCATTAATAGATACTAGGAAACTTAACATGATCACTGGACCATAAAATTGCAGTCACAGATATAAGTTGTATGGTAGAGTGTCATGTACTATCCAAGACCAATCCACATACCAAATATCATTGACCTGCCACTTACAGATAGTGGCAAACTTCACATAATCACTGGACCATAAAATTGAGGTCAGAGACATAAGTCATATGGAAGAATGAGATGTACTAACCAAGATCAACCCCACATACCAAATATCATTGACCTACCACTAATAGATGGTGGGAAACTTACTGGTAACATGCTCACTGGACCATGATATTGAGGTCACACACAAAAACCATATAACAGAATGTCATGTACTTCTTGAGACCCACCTATATACTACATATCATTAACCTACAACTAATAGTTACTGAGATATCAAACTGATTGCAAAAACTTAACATGTTCATTGGACCGTGATATTAAGGTCACAGATAAAAGCCATATAGCAGACTGTCATGTACTACCAAAGACCAACCTATATACTAAATATCATTGACCTATCACTTATAGTTACTAAGATAATGACTTAATCACAAAACTTAACATGCTCACTAGACCATGAAATTGAGTTCAAGGACAAAATCCATATAACAGACTGTCATGTACTATCCAAGACCGACCTACATACCATATATCATTGCTATACAACTAATACATGTAGTTACTGAGAAACTAAGCTAATCACAAAAACTTATCATGTTCATTGAACCGTGAAATTGAGGTCACAAACAAAAGCCATATAGCAGACTGTCAAGTACTACTCAAGACCAACCTATATACCAAATATCATTGACCTAATCACAAAAACTTAACATGAAAGTTTACGCCTTCGCCGCTGCCATACTTTGTACGCATATGTCTCCCTTTCGGCACCTTTCGTCATGGGCAAGACAAAAATCTGAAATATTATGAAGATCTCTCTGGATCCATGAATACTAATTCCTACAGCATAAACACATATTTCACTCCTTCAAATCACATTCTATTAATCCCTTAGTAGAGATTTAGTCTTGTTGCATTGCTTAAATAATGTTGTGGAACATATATATTCAATTTTTTCCTTTGAGAGTTGTAAATTGGTTAATTGGTATTTTCAGTAATATTTCAGTATTGTGGCAATAACTTTTAATGAGTTGTAAGATCTGAACTACCCTATTAACATTCTGTTGTATTACACAGACTAAAAGACTTTGCTATGAGAGCTTAAAACACACCATAGTACTGCTGAAACTCACCTTAAATATATACTTAAAGCTTTGTCAAACTGTCTCTCAAAAGAGTATCTGAAATTAAATGTGCATATGTTTAAACTTATATTGCCATCATCTATCTGCTGAAATTCTGGCTTGAATAATTGCGATCAATTGCAGTATGATGGGCATTATGATTATATTCTACTGCATCTAAATGTAACTTGAATTATAGTCCATTGTGTATGACCTTACCGGTCTACTAGTTAAGCAATAACAGCACTTTATTTGAATACCCGAGGGCGTCAATCGTAGATTTGACGCCCTTGGGTATTCAAATAATGTACTGTTATTGTGATTCTAATGCAACAAATCAATTTCATGTTCTATTTTTAACTCGTGAATTTGTAACAATATTAGGAACCAGACCAAACAGGGAACCTACTTGGTCACAGGAGTGTAGATGGTGGAATTGACGGTGAGTTTTGACCAATCAAAACCTTCGTTATATAAATGTTGCATTAGAATTCCTATTGTGTAACCAATTTAACAATTTGAGTAAGCTGTACCTATTATTTTTTTGACCAACTGGTATTGCTAAACTACAACATATATTGGAAAAAGTTTTTGGTGGATTGCTTTTGTTAACTAATCAACACAATTAGGATCCTTTTGAATTGTCCAACAATACAATGTACTATTGTATATCAATCTGTAATGGCCTGGGGAGGTTTTTCCTTGATCTTTTGATGAAAATAGGGACTATAAATAGTTAACATAAAATGAAAAAAAATGGAAGAATGTGTCCATGGGACACGGATGCCCCCCGCCTCCTTGCAATCGAAACCCTTAAATTATTAAAGGCATAACTATGTATAATTTATATATCAAATAATTATAAAAAAGGATCTTTCTCCTTAGATAAACAGGCACTGGAACTGGTTTGGTTTTGATGTAATGTGTAGTTCCAA
>MJUU01020658.1:63190-73307 GCA_002080025.1 Modiolus philippinarum
CATAAAGCTTCAGACCAAATATGAAATCATTCCCATATGTAGAAACCCAGAAAACTTTGACGAAATATTTTCATCCATAGAATGGTATAATAAAAAGTAAGTTTCGGCAAACAGGAAGTAGTGGCACGGCAAACCTAAAAATTGCTTTCACAGTACAACTCATCATCATAAAGCTTCAGACTAAATATGAAATCATTCCCACATGTAGAAGCTCAGAAAACTTTGACGAAAAATTTTCATCCATACACTGGTATAATAAAACGTTAAAGTATCGGCANTCTCACCTAGATATATTCATATACCAAATACCAAATCAATATGTCAAGCGGTTACAGAAAAAACTCCGAAAACCTATATTTTTCAAAATTTCACTAAGTCCAAGGGCCATAACTCTGTACAAAATCAAAAATTGAAATATTGAAATAGGAGGTAAACAATACTGGTATGATTTTATAAGCAAAATACCATGACAAATTCTTGCTGATATAACAAATTAGTCTAGCAGGAATTGCAGATACCAAAAGTGTGCCTAAATGTACAAATTGACACCATGTAAATTAAAGCAGTGGATATGATTACGTATACATTACATATACTTACGTGTGTTCCTTTGGTATGTGGGTAATTCTAGATTTTGAACTCATGTCATAAATCTTTACTCCCTGAAAATACACATCAATTCAATTTATTTGCAGTTTGCACAAGTTCAATTTTAAAATTCCTGGAGAATACAAGTACATTATATAAATCTGCTGTAAATTACAAACTATCAACAATTTAATAGATGTTATAAGAGTTTTTATCATGTCACATTATGTTAAATGTAGTGTTTCATTGGAAAAGAAAATATTTAGTATAAGCTCATTAATGGTGATCCATACAGTCCCTGAAAAAACATTAATGAAACTAAAAATATCACTCATTCTAAAATGTATGTTATTTTTCTGAACCATAACAATATACTTTTTTGTCCCAAGTCCTGAAAACTAGAGGCTCAGGGACTGAGCCTGAATCGCTCAACTGTCAAAATGCTTCTAATATAAGCCATGTCTATACTAATGACAAAAATTAGGGTTTTTTTTCCTCATGGTCTGATGTTAAGCTAAAGTTCAATACATATTCCAATTCAGTTTGGTTAAATTTGCTTCATAATTTTATAGAAGATGACAAAACCATCCAAGTTCCCATAGGGTCAAATGTTAATGTATGTTCCGCTCTAGCTGCATGATTTTTTTGGTCAGATTGGAACGTTATGAGTAATTTTCGTATCGGGCCTTCTGAACATCATTACTGTAAAGTTTGTTGAATTTGCTTCAGTGGTTTCAGAGGAGAAGATGAAAATGTGATTTTTCCCATAGGGTCCAATGTTAAGTCTAAGTTATGTGCTGGTGGCCATGTTTTTTGTGGAAATCAGAACGAAATGAGTAATCTTTGTAAAGAACCTTCCATTCATTATTTCTGTAAAGTTTGATTGAATTTGCTTCATTGATTTCAGAGGAGAAGATTAAAATGTGATTTTTTCCATAGGGTCAAATGTTAAACCTAAGTTCAGCGCTGGTGGCCATGTTTTTTGTCAGATCATAATGAAATGAGCAATCTTTGTAAAGGACCTTTTACTCATCATACCTGTAAAGTTTGATTGAATTTGCTTCAGTGGCTTCAGAGGAGAAGATGAAAATGTGATTTTCCCCATAGGGTCCAATGTTAAATCTAAGTTATGTGCTGGTGGCCATGGTTTTTTTTGGAAATCAGAAGGAAATGAGCAATCTTTGTAAAGCAACTTCCATACATTATTCCTGTAAGGTTTGATTGAATTTGCTTCAGTGATTTCAGAGTAGAAGATTAAAATGTGATTTTTCCCATAGGGTCTAATGTTAAACCTAAGTTCAGCGCTGGCGGCCATATTTTTTGTTTGATCATAATGAAATGAGCAATCTTTGTAAAAGACCTTTTATTCCTCATACCTGTAAAGAGTTTTTGAATTTGCTTCAGGTGTTTCTGAGGATATAAAGATGAAAATGTGATTTTTCCCATGGGGACCAATGTTTAACCTAAGTTACCTGCTGGAAGCCATGTTTTTTATAGAATCTGTACAAAATGAGCAATCTTTGTAAAAGACCTTCCATATATCATTCCTATTAAGTTTGGTTGAACAAGAGCTGTCGCCGAAGGGCAACTATATACCCCCCCCCCCACTCGTTTGACCCTGAATCACTATGGTTTGTGCAAAATAAAGTGTGAGTGGATGCAATACTCGCATGGACACAAAACAAGTGTGGACACAATACACATATGGACAGAAATAAACAGAATATAGTAAGCCACATGTCTGAAAATGAATCCCACTATTTGAAATGATTATACAAAACTTTTGACAAAATGACGTAAATTTAACTATTATCATCAATATGGCAAAAATTCAAAGTTCCATCAAACAAGATTATGATATTGGAGACCACTAAAAATTGCTTACAATGCACAACTCATTAAAACCAAGCAGTGTAAAAAATTTCAAATGAATCCCTTTAAGGCAAGCCGAGAATTTTGTGTCGAATATTTCACTATTATGACCATTAAAGTAAAAAATTCAAAGTCCCGTTGAACAGGAAGTTGATATTGGAGAGCACTAAAAATTGCTTACAACGCAAAACTCACTGCAAACAAAGCAGCATACTAAATTTCAAATGAATCCCTTCATAGAAAGTGGAGAATTTTATGACGAAATTTCATAATTATGACCATAGCATTAAAAATTCAAAGTCCTGTCAAACAGGAAGTTGAAATCATAGAGCACTTTAAATTGCTTACAACGCACAACTCATTGCAACAAAGCAGCATACCAAATTTCAAATGAATCTCTTCAAGGAGAGTTGAGAATTTTGTAACGAAAAAATATTGGACGGAATGACGGACAGACAAGGGTATTCCAATATACCATCAACTCATTGAGTGGGGTATAATTTGCTTCAGTGGTATAATTCTGAGGAGAAGATGAAAATGTTATTTGTCCCATAAGGTCCAATGCTAAACCTTGGTTCTGTGCTGGCCGCCATGTTTTTAGTCGAATTGGAACGCTATGAGCAATCTTTGTAAAGGACATTCCATACATCATTCCTGTAAAGTTTGATTGAATTTGCTTCAGTTGTTTCAGAAAAGAACATGAAAATGTTATGTTTCCCACAGGGTCCAATTTTAAATCTAAGTTTCATGCTGGTGGCCATGTTTTTAGTCAGATCAGAATGAAACTAGAAAAACTGTGAGCAAAGCTCACTGATATACACCCCCGTTCCCCAATTTGATAATCCATCAAATCAAATCAATTTCTGTAATAGAAGATGCAAATCTACATTATGTCAGAAAGACTGTCTTAAAGTGAGTGGTAGCAGATAAGAGATGGGTATCCTCTTGTAATGTAATGGCAAAGTCCATGTTTTGCTTTGGGAAACCCCCAAAAACAATCATATCAAATTCTGAAATAGGAGGTGCACATCTACATTATGTCACAAAGACTGTGATAAAGTTTCATTAAAACCTGCTCAGTGGTTCTAGAGGAGTAACGGATACGAGATGGGTACCCCCTTGTAATGTAATGGCAAAGTCCATGTTTTGCTATGGGAAACCCCAAAAATCAATTAAATCAAATTCTTAAATAGGAGGTGCATATCTAAATTATGTAACAAAAACTGTGTTACAGTTTCATTAAAATCTGCTCTGTGGTTCAGGAGGAGTAGTGGATAAGAGATGGGTACCCCCTTGTAATGTAATGGCAAAGTCCATGTTTTGCTATGGGAAACCCCAAAAGTCAATTAAATCAAATTCTGAAATAGGAGGTGCACATCTACATTATGTCATAAAGACTGTGTTAAAGTTTCATTAAAATCTGCTTAGTGGTTCAGGAGGACTAGCGGATAAGAGATGGGTACCCTCAAGTGTACAGACTGATGGACGGACGAACGGAAGAACAACCCCATCACTATATACCCCCCACTTTTCAAGCGGGGGGTATAACCCCCCACTTTCAAGTGGTGGGTATAATGAGCAAACTTTGTAGAGGACCTTCAATACATCATTCCAGTAAAGTTTGGTTGAATTTGCTTCAGAGGAGAAGATGAAAATGTGAAAAGTTTAACGGACGGATGACAGATGCAAGAGATGGCAATAGCTCACACTGACCCATGATTCATGTGAGCTAAAAAACTATTCAAATAAAACCTGAAATCTGAACCTTTTACTGAATCATACAAAATTTGGTCCACAACACAGGTTTCACTTTGAAAAAACAATACCAGTATACTATTAACATAATCGCATGATTTTGAAATGATAAAATGAAGTCTAAGAAAATACAAATTACCATGTCATTTGCCCAAGCAATAAAGTCTCCCATCCATTGTATCTCCCTAATTGGTCCTTCACCTTGATGTAGAAGTTGTGTCTTGTGTCGATTGAAGAGTAAACCTCCTTTTTCATTCAGTACAAGCTGAAAAAAAAATGAATTTGATAAATAAAAAAATTCAGACCAGTAGACCATCTGTGAATAATACTAATGTTTAATACAGGAGTCTTTTATTGCAGTGTGGTAAAACAATTCCCCGTGGTAGAGATGTATGCTCTTTATTTTTCTTAGATATGGTGTACTTGTACATGAGATAATACTTCATGTGTACACTTTGTTCAATTACTATTATCTAAATTTATGTAAATTCTAAAACCAAAGGATTAACTCCCTCCATCGTAGTTTTGTCCTCAGCTATATTTGATATTACTACTTATTCAGATTTTGTTTGGTTTTATGCATTTTAAACATTTTTTGAAATTATGGATTTCCTTTGTTTGGGTTCTAGTGCTGCTGATGAGGAATTAATTTAAGAAATGGCCATACAGCTCATTAAAATTATTGCAGTTTGAATTAACATATGTGTTATGGTCTCATTAACTCCATATCCTTTCGTGAAATTATATATATAATATACATCAACAATGAGAATCGAACACGGGATCCCTTTCAAATCTCAAAAATGTTTAGCTGATCATCAATTAACGTTCTTTACAGAAGAAAATATGAATCATGAACCCGGATATAAAGTGAATACACAAATAAAGGAATATAAACAGGTTCCTAGCAGTGAGGACTTTATAGGCAATGAAGGTGGAGGTATTTTAGTGGAAAAACTCTAACAGGAAGTAGGTATCCTCACTGCTAGGAACCTGTTCTTTCTCAAATGCAAGTTAAGGTGGGTTGATTTTTTCATGTGAAGTTTGTGGAAAGACGTTTCTTCAAGTTTAGACATGTGTAATTTTATTTGGACTTTTTAATAGGAAATCTTTAAGTTTGAACCATTTGTCATTTTACAAAGACATCTATGGGAGACTGATATAGTCCAGTTATACCTGTTATATGCCATCTTGTCATGTTAACATAGGAGATAACTCCCAATTGCCTTTTCTTCATAAGCAAAAAATGTACAAACTGATCATAAATTTTGGATCAACAGATACTGCTTCAATTTGTCCGTCCAAGTTTAAAATGTCAATGTTCCCTTTGGATGGTCAACTTGTAAGGCCATCATGGGAGATAACTCCTCATCTTAACTTAACCAATTATAAAATTGATTATCACTGCCATGCTTGTAAAAATTCTGACCAATATACATCCATAACTACAAAGTCTTTCAAAATTTGAATTGTTGAAATAAGTCCCCTATTATTGGCCACATAATAAAGCAAACAAGGGAGATAACTCCTCACCTTGTCATCACCAGTAACAAACTGTTTACCACTTCCATGTTTGTAAAACTTTGGATCAATAGCTACTGCCTTAACTGGTCTGTCAAAATGTAATGACTGGTTGTTCTCTGTTGTATAAAATCCTGTAATTAGCACCTGTAAAAAAAATGTTTGTCATAGTAAAAAGTACACACCTTTGTGTCAGGAATACCTAGCTGCGGAA
This sequence comes from Modiolus philippinarum, assembly GCA_002080025.1. Classification (NCBI taxonomy): domain Eukaryota; kingdom Metazoa; phylum Mollusca; class Bivalvia; order Mytilida; family Modiolidae; genus Modiolus; species Modiolus philippinarum. The sequence continues at coordinate 69,141 of MJUU01020658.1, forward strand.
CCGTAGCTCTATAGGTCCTTTGATTTTTTTCTGATTTGGCGGACATCTATGGTACGCAACTATCAGAAAATTAGCACAAGGACCATAAGAGCTACGGTTCCGCAGCTAAGGAATACCTATCTTTGGTTGATAGGTTGATAATGAATTTCATAATAAAGGTTTCAGGTAAATGTTTTCATAGTGATAATAAGTACAGTAGTATTATATGGATGAAAGATGTAAATCAACAAAACAATCTCCAAAAGAAACCACCAAAATCTCAGAGGAACAATCAAAATCCAGACATGAAAATGAGAGATCTTTTTGACATGCTCTCGATTTCAGTAAGAACCAAAATGGTGGTCCAGTAAGGCAACCCAATGTTTTTAGACAGTAAAAATCCTGCATAATCCTATGATATCCTATAATAAAATGACAGAATCAAACAAAATACAATTTGAAATTATGTTGTGTAAATCATTTTACCAAACCAAATAGGAGTTTCTGCAAATCCAATTAGTGACATCACAAAATCTTATCGACATATGCAAATTAACACTTTTGGTTTACAAAGCCTAAGAATTATCACTATAGCATTGTGATAGATTTTTTAATCTTTGATAACTTTTTTTTTATAGGCACAATTTTGGATCTGTAAAATGCATGTTAAACATTGAGATATTCATATTTTTTCGACCGATTTACTTTTTAAATAAAAATAGACAAATATTTTTTCATGTGAATTTCAAAAATGTGAAACTACAGTTTTCGAAAAAATATATGGTTTACAAAATACACTAATTCTATATATATTAAAAATAAAAAGCTGCAAATTTTCACATCCTGTAAAAGTGTAAACATTCCATAATTGAGATAAAAAAGAATTATCCATTTATCTTAAATAACAAATTCTCACCAGTTAATTGAAAATGACATTTTTATAACCCTAATTAGTGACTACGATTTCTTGCCAACCAAAGGTAGTTTTTCAAGCTTGTGACGTCACGGCAGAAACTCCTATTAGGAGAGCTGGAAAAAATTCTGCTCTGCATGACTAGGAAACTATCAAAGTTACTTTTACTGAATTGGTTTCCTTAAGTTTACTGGTATCCTTACCTTGTCATCATCAGAACAACTCACTACATAATAATAACAATAGTCATGTCAAATATCTGCATTACATTTATTTACTGGCAAGCTTAATTCCAACTAATTTGGATGGTTATAGTATACTGGTATTCTTAACTTTCTGGATATAAATAGCAAATACTCCCTGAATATATCAGCAAATTTGTTGTTGTTTTTGGATGATATAAATATAATCAAAGTGCTGATAGCACTAATGGAACGATTTGGCTCTATGTTTCTTTAAAACAATATTTACAAATTATAACAGAATCCAGTCAAAGTTCGTTTTACTATCCTTACCAATGTTTGATTTACCTAGAACTTATCTCTACTGCAGGAAACAATTTATGAAATATATTATGTGTTAAATAATTCAGATGTAGAAGATTATTTAATGTGTTTTAATATACAGCCAATGTTAATAAGCTACTTGCCATCTTGTGTCAGACTAGGACAGCCATAATTTAAAAGATACATAAATGAGTACCATTTTGGGACTAGTGTGCCCACAGCTCCTAGGTTGCAATGATTTAAAAATAAAATTAAAAATCAAGACAACAATAGCTCATAAAAAGACAAAAGAAATATGGTATTCCATATTCTGCAAATTCAACAAAATATTGAAATATGGTTGTAATGTTAATTTTAATTTAAAGTCTTTGCATTACTTTTGTTGTTAGATGATTAATATGATTACCCTTCTGGAGCACATGATGTCACTCTCAGTTTCATGGGGATTCTAACTGTGAGTGTCCTGGTTTTGAATGTTGTGTTTGTTTTCTGTGTTCTCCATTTTGCCATGCCTTTCGACTTCAATTTTTGTAAAAACCACTCCTTTGTTCCTTCGGTATTCTACTGCAGTTGTTTTGTCAAACAATATAAAATACCACCAATATCGCAACTGGCTATGTATAGTGTTAGATCATAGAATAGATATATATAGTTATTGTTATTTGTGAGAAAATACCACTCTGGCCTTTCACCCATAAAAACTGCACGCCTAGTCTTTCTCATTTATCCCATCTATTGTAGAACCACAGAATATGTTGCATTTTAACGGATGTCTGAATACATAGACAAAGAAAGCTGTCTCCCAGAGTAAACCAATAATTTGGATTTGCAAGGCATTCAAAATACATGTCGTCATCTGCAAGGTTGGACAGGTTCCACTGTCTTGAAATTTTACAATAAAGCAATGACTTATCTTTCAGCATGTATATTAAAAAAAAACTAAACAAAACTAAAAAAAAAATCAAACAAACAAACTAAAAAAAAAATAAGTAAAAACACGTTGTCTTTTATTAGAAGAGCGAAGTTTAAATCAACTAGAGCATGTCGAAACTGGCGTTGTCTGAAGTGCCCCGCAATTTCGATCCTGAAATTCCATGCAAAAGTAAAATTGAGGTAAGTGTGAATTCACATTCTGTTTGACACAATTGTGTTGATACAGTAATTTGCTGGATACAGTGAATTCTTGAATTTTTACCAAACCATGTCATTTTTCAGCTTCAGACTTAATATCAAATCATTCCAAGTTGATACAAGACTAAAAATCTTATGAAGATAATTTGGTTTATAGTAAAAAGTAAAAGTATTGGCAAACAGTAAGTGGTTGATCGACAAATTTGAAAAACAACTTTTGCAATACAACTCATCATTTCAAAGCTTCAAACCAAATTTCCAATCATTCCCTCCAGTAGAAGCCAAGAAATCTGTGACCGAAATTTAGTTTTCAGTAAAAATTCAAAGTCTCAGCAAACAGGAAGTGGATGTCCGACAAACTTGAAAATTGTTTACACAATACAACTCATCATTTCCAAGCTTTAGACCAAATTTCAAATCATTCCCTTCAGTAGAAGCCAAGAAATCTTTGACGGAAAATTTGGTTTATAGTAAAAATTCAAAGTATCGGTAAACAGATAGTGGATGTCCGACATACTTGAATATTGCTTACACAATACAACTCATTATTTCCAACCTTCACACAAAAATTCAAATCGTTCCCTTCTGTAGAAGCCAAGAAATCTTTGACGCAAAACTTGGTTTATAGGAAAAATTCAAAGTATTGGTAAACAGGAAGTGGATATCCGACAAACTTGAAAATTGCTTACACAATACAACTCATCATTTCCATGCTTCACACCAAATTTCAAATCGTTCCCTTCAGTAGAAGCCAAGAAATCTTTGACGGAAAATTTGGTTTTTAGCAAAAATTCAAAGTATCGGCAAACCGGAAGTGGGCACCCGACAAACTTGAAAATTGCTTACACGATACAACTCATCATTTCCAAGCTTCAGACCAAATTTCAAATCATTCCCACAGAAGCCAAGAAATCTGTGACGGAAAAAATTGTTGCCTTACAGACGGACAGACGGACAAAGTGAAAACTATAGGCACCCGCATCTCGATGGGGGGCCCTAACAAGTAGTGCTTGTGATAAGAAAATTGTCTTAAACTTTCTGCTTTTAAAAATCAGTCAAATTCATAAAACAAACAAAAAATCCAAAAAGGAAAAAACAGAAACAAATATTAATACTTGTGTTATATTATAATAAGTTCGGCAGAAATTTAAGTGGGTAACTGCTCTTGATAAGGAAACTGTTTTTATTTTTCAATTTTTATTACAATCTTAAAATGTGATTTTTTTACACACAATTGACCTTTATTGATACCCCAATTCACAATCTATTTATAGACTAAGCAAACGGAAGTAAACAGCTGATTGAAAATACACAATTGCTGTGTAGAAAATACACATTGCTTTGTTTAATTTAAATAGATGTAGTCAAAATCAATCTGCCAGATTTAATCACTGCATTTGTGATGTTTAGTATTAAGGTGTATATAAATTAAGAGGTAATTTATTCAGCTTATCTTCCTACACGTGGAAAGGAAGCAATCAACCATGTAAACTAAATGACCGAAAATTGACCACTTGCTTATAAAATCAATAACAGACTGTCACACATATTAAGTTTTAACAATCTTTATCACTGATCTAACTTACACTTTCAAATTAATTACGGTAATTAAGTTATAACAATATTCCTGTCCAGTGG
>MJUU01020658.1:73393-89199 GCA_002080025.1 Modiolus philippinarum
GTCATCCGGGTTTGGTAGGTAATGACATGGAAACGATTGTCCCAATCGTTCCAATAAAAACTAGTGTGTATATATAATATTGTAATTTTCATGTGTAGACATACTAACATTAGTTTCAGTTATTTATTAGACATTCTCCCTGGATATCTAGTAACTAATTTAACTGGGATACTTGGCCAATGTTGTAACCAAGTAAACTGTTAAAACAGCAATAATGTGTAATAAAGTTGTTATGAGTGTTAAAAAAAAATAAACTGTCCATCTTCAGAAAAACTGGCTTCATAATCACAATTGTCATGCAAACTGATTTGCTATACTTTTGTCTACTTGCAAGCTTACCACTACCTAGACCTGATCTGGTCTCCTGTAGTTTACTGGTAACTTCTCCTGTTCGCCATCAGAACATCTGATCTGAACTGCTATAGTGTACTGGTATCTTAAGGTTTCCATCATCAGATGATTTTACTACATAATCACAACAGTCATGTAACAGGGGGTCCAATCGAATTGGTAAGTGCAGCGTGTATTTTGGTAAGTGCTACCAAAGATGGCTGACGCGCCCTGCTTCAGCAACTAAAGGTCAGTACTTGAGAGGGTCTTATCTTTGTGCATTTGCACATTGTATTCTGTAAATATTGCGTTTCGGCTCTCCTACCATCCGACATTCGATACGTGTATTTACTTTAATACAATGAACGCTTTTCAGAAAGCTATTGAAGGAAAACCGGCGAGGGGTAGGTCAAAATTTTGAACACGCCAACTTCATCTTCAGATTTCTATACATCGAACCCATTATATGTTACGTTTGTAGTATACAATTGATGCTTGTTGATGGGAAAACATGTCAAAGATTTATTTTTCATAAGGCTGTTTAGCGTTCTGTTTATTTTCGACATTACTTCAAATTTTGGTAAGTGCAGTGCGGTGTATGCCAAATTGGTAAGTGCAATATATTCCAATGCTGTGGGAGTATTCTTACAAAAAGATATCTGCATTTTATTTCATCTTTTTCCTAAGAAAAATGAATTTAACTTGCAGAAGGTGACAGTACCGTTGCATTTTGTTCTGGAATATTGAAAATGAATGAAAAGGGACAGGAAAACAAGAGAATGATGCATACGTTTGTATTTTGCAAAATCGTAAAATATCGATACGCGTCAAATTTGTGTAAAAATGTCCATAGCTGCGAATGAAACATGAAGACATTCTTTCTTCAAGATGAATGTAATTCTAGAGACTTTGTCTCATGTACATTTACTCCATATCCTTTCATGATCTTTCATTGTTATTGAATAATGTTGCTGTAAATGATAACCCAGTCTGCTGTGAATCAAGTTTGAAAATATTGAGCTTACATAACGAAATTCTTGGGTTTATGTACGGAGTTTTAATAGAGTGAAAATTAAAGATTTCTTGTTATTCTTTAGAGTGACCATACAATACTGTCGCCAAAATCATCATGAAAATGTTTTTTGCGAATTGAAATGATAAAAAAGTAGCAACTAAAATCTCCGCATGCTTTAGATATTTTCATTATTTTCCTTATATTGTTAATCAGAATAAACAAATCCTTCCCTATGATTTACTATCCTTTTTCCACTGAAACAGGAAAAAGAAAATTAATGTTCATCATCTTCAATTAAATTGTTTACATTTTTTTATCGACAATTCTTTACTGTAATATCAAGGGAATCGCAAAGTTACAAAAAAGGCTGCATTTAACAAAATATACACTTCACTATAATCTTACCAGACATATCTTAAGAATTTAGTTACCTGTAACAATTAATCATTTTCAACCAAGGTTGTGACCTGCCATCAAAGTTTATCGAGATCTCTCGTCATGCTACCTTACTTTTCTTGGGTAGACAATTGTTCAGTTTACCTTCCAACTAGGGTAAAATATACAGTGAGCTGTGAAACATGTAGTAGAAAGGAAGTTTTTTGTTGATTTCATTGATTTCATTTTGTCAATAAGTGTGTCAAATTTTATTTTTTTACATTCCCGAACGATGGATTTTTGTGTGATGGCTAGTAATTATTTTAAAGATTTACGTAACCTAAAATTAACTTTAGTCTGAATTCAAAATCATGATCAATATAAATAGACAACAAATATGACCAATATTATTACCTTGACGCACACCTACATAGAATAAAATACATTCTCAGGATTTTTCGTCGGCCTTTGAAACAACCAATTGAAACTAAACTTGTTCACAAGGGTCCTTAGATGGGCCCTGCAACATTGATAATTGACCGGTCTGCATTTAACCAAAGATTACTGTGGCATAAAAGCTTAGTTTAAAATTGTAACCTATGGAAACTCATTCACCGTTTTATTTTGTCTGGTGATTATTTTAAGATATAAGCACAAACGAAGTAATCTGATTTTAACTTGAATCTAGACTCATTCATCATGAATATACACTAATATTTTAGGTTCTGCACCTTGGGGAATATTTACATCGAATTAAGTACATTCCACGGGTTTTATCGGCAGCCTTTAAAACAATTATTGGAATAAAAATTTGGTCACAATGGTCCTTAGTTGGGCTCTTAACTTGAGCAATGATTTTTGACAGGTTTTCATTTTACCAAAGAATGCTGCGACGTACTTAACCTGACATTATCTTTAGTCTGAATTAAAACTGATTATCAGTAGTGAACTTAAATAGACCAAAATATATTTGCCTTGCCATACACCTACATCAAATTATATACAATCTAATGGTTCTATAATCGGACTTTCAAACAAACACACAAAAAAGAAATAGAAGTAAACTTGTTCACAATGGACCTTAGATAAGCCTTCAACAAAGATATTTGACAGGTCCACATTTCACCAGAGACAACTGTGAAACGAGGGCTAAGTTTAAAATTGTAACCTATCGAATCTTATTCACTGTTTTAATTTGTCTGGTGATGATTTTAAGATATAAGCACAAACGAAGTACATGTAATCTGATTTTAACTTAAGTATAGATTCCATCATCAAAAATAAAAACATATATATTAAAATAGGTTCTATTATATCAACTTGAGGAACACCTACATCGAATTAAATACATTCTAAGGGTTTTATCGCCCACCTTTAAAATAATCAAGTCGAATCAGAATTTGGTCTTAATGGTCTTTAGATGGGCTGTTAATTTGAACAAAGGTTTGTATTTCACCCAAGTTTACTGCGACTTAGTAACCTGACATAATTCTAAGTTCAATTACTTTCATAGTAAGTCGCCCCAAAACCAAGCGAAGAAGAAGATAATTCTTAGTCTGATTTCAAAATCATGATCCGTAGCCTCCTTAAATAGACAAAAATATATTTTGCATTGACACACTTACATCGAATTAAAGACGTGCTAAGAATTTCACTGAAGACTTTCCAAGCAACTAGTTGGAAGCAAATTGGGTCACAATAGGTATTAAATGTACCCTTCCTCAAAGGTAGTTGGCATGAACGCATTTCATTAATTGCTTCGATTTTGGAGATTAGTTTAACATTGTAGCATATGAAAATATTTTTTTTAGTCTTTTGTTTTGTCTGATGGCTGATGATTATTCAAAAGATATAGACACAGACCAAGCAACCTAATATTATCTTTACAAAGAATTCAAAATCATGTTCGGCAATCATCTTAAATAGATCATAGAATATATAAGGATTGACTTTATCACCTTGACACACACATCCCTACGATGATATAATCCATACTTAAATATTTTGTCAGTTGATGATAGCTGGTGATTAAATACATTGGGCAAAATCATGCTCAGCATATTTAAGCATCGAATATCACCTTGACGCACACCTACAAATAATAAATTAATTTTGCACCTTTCTTTCAAACAACCAATTCGACAAATCAAAATAGTCCATATACTTATCCTTCAACAAAGCAATCTAACAGGTCAATATTTTATCAACGATTGCTGTCAATTTTAGCATTGTCTAACATAGTAGTCTCATTGGAAACTTATTCGTAAGAATTTTTGTCTGGTGGCTGGTGCTTATTTTAAAGATGTAATCATAGACTTTTTTAAAATCCTTATATGCAATTATCATAAATAAACAAAAACATATTGGGATTGATACTATCACCTTGACGAATACCTGCATCAAATCATTATAATAAATACATTCTAAGCTGTTCATTACCGGCCTTTTAAAAAACCAATTTATACATAAAAATGAAGTTAAATTTGCAATCTTAGTAACTGATGAAGCAGAAGAGTTTCGGTCCAAAATGTTATCTGATAAGTGAATTGATATTCTATAGTGCTAGCCGTATTGTATTTCTAAATGTGCCTATGAAGCTTCATAATTTTGTATGACATTGCAACGAAAATTCGGGGGCAAATTGAATTACCCTTGCTTATCCGTCCGTCCTTGCATAAAGGGTACATGGTTTGTTCGCACAACTCCTACTTCAGTTTTATGCCAGGAAGCTTTTATGCCACATTTAGAACAGTTCCCTTAAATAATGGAATCATAGTGGGAACAAGTCAAGCAGTCGATATAGGCATGTTTCTGATTTGATTTCTTTTGAACATATGTTACTATAGAATATTTGGGAATATTACTCCAATATGTTACAATTTTTAACAGCGGATTTTTTTTCTGTATCTTTTTTAATGAATAAGTGTAATCTTTGAGTTAATTCGTTAATATTTGTATTATGATGGAGCTCCCCGTATTTAAATAAAAGATATAGTTCGGTTACAGTTTTTTTTCTCCTCTATGGCTACAGTGTAATAACCATTAATAACCACATATTGGTGTATATCTTATTTTCCTCTATTAGGATTTAAGATGTTTTAATGTTTTCAAAATATTGAGAAATATATACCGACTTATAAAATTAGAGTCATATAAAACAATATGTCTCTGATACAACTTTTGCACACTTATGTTACTATTTTTATTTTCATTTAGGAAGAACGGGAGTCTTCTGCCATTTTGAATTCATGTTTTATGCTTTGATAGGTATTTTTCATTTACAAAAGGTGCAAATGTTTAAAACACTTTGAAAACTCTTTATTTTGTTAAAACAAAAGCAATGGTTCCATATCTCTACATATAGGCATGTTAATTACAAAATAATTTGATTTGAAGATTTAAAAGATGAAGTTATTTAAAAATACTTAACAGAGATATAATTCGGAACATTTATAATCAGTCGTGAAATAATTTGAATATAAGCTCAATGATACCCAAATGTTCGTTTTGTTTCAGAAACTCTAGCCATATAAAATCAATCAAAATTCTTTCTGATGAAACTTTTTGAAAAGTAATGATTTTTGCAAACATATCAACAATAAAAGGCGAAAAATTTTGAGCAGTGGCCCAGTTTATATTCTATTTTCTGCAGTTTTTTTATAATATGAATTAACCCATGGAAATATTTCAAAATTCTAACTGACAGTTTTTGAACCCTGGCGTACAACCTTAAAAATAGCTGACAACGACCAAAATTTTGGCGTACACCGCACTGCACTTACCAAAATTTGAAGTAATGTCGAAAATAAACAGAACGCTAAATAGTCTTATGAAAAATAAAACTTTGACATTTTTTCTCATCAACAAGCACTTATTCTATACTACAAACGTAACATATAATGGGTTCGATGTACAGAAATCTGAAGATGAAGTCGGTGTGTTCAAAATTTTTACCTACCCCTCGTCGGTTTTCCTTCAATAGCTTTTTGAAAAGCGTTCTTTGTATTAAAGGAAATACACGTATCGATTGTCAGATGGTAGGAGAGCCGAAACGCAATATTTACAGAATACAATGTGCAAATGCACAACGATAAGTCCCTCTCAAGTACTGACCTTTAGTTGCCGAAGCAGGGCGCGTCAGCCATCTTTGGTAGCACTTACCAAAATACACACTGCACTTACCAATTCGATTGGACCCCCTGTGTAAACTGATCTGCATTACTTTCTTTAATGGCAAGTTTACCTACAACTAAACTGGTTTCCTATTGTATACTGGTAAGTTGTGTGGTAACCTCACCTTTCTATCATCAGAACAACTGATCTGGTTTACTATATAGTATTCTGATAACCTTACCATTCCATCATAAGAACAAGGATGTATAATAATCATTATAAGTCCTTGATCAGAACAACTAGCGACATAATCACCATTGTCATCAATGCTGATCTGGTTTCCTTTATTGTACTGGTAACCTTAACTTTCCATCATCTGGTTTCCTTTAGTATACTGGTATCCTTAAATTTGCATCAGCAGAACAACTAGTGACAAAATCACCATGGTCATGTAAACTGATCTGGTATCCTATAATGTACTGGCAACCTTATCTTTCCATCATCTGGTTTCCTTTAGTATACTGGTTTCTCTAATTTTTATCCAGTTTTCACATTTCATGAATAGTGTGGAAACATTTGTTCTCCTCTCTAGAGAGGAGAAAAAGTTTCGTGAAATTTCCCATCAAATTTGTTCGGAATACAATCCTCGGGATTTTTTGTCCACTCATTAGAGACATTAGAGCACAGTTTCCACAACTGAAATTTCTCACATCTCGTTAAATTAATTTTCAAATGTTTAAAAGCTCAGCAAGCCTCTCTTTCAAACATTTGTAAAATCTATTTAACTCCATGTGAGAAATTTAATGATCAACTAGTTCTCGTCGTGGAAACTATATATCATTACCTTTAAATCATCAGAACAAATGGCGACATAATCACCATTGTCATTAATGCTGAACTTGTTTCCTATAATATACTGGTACCCTTACCTTTCCATCATCAGAACAACTATTGACATAATCACCAATGTCATCAATGCTTATCAGTTTCCCTATAATATACTGGGGAACTGACCTTTCCATCATCAGAACAACTTGCTACATAATCACCAATGTCATCAATGCTGATCAGTTTCCTATAATGTACTGGTGACCTTACCTTTCCATCATCAGAACAACTCGCTACATAATCACCATTGTCATCTATACTGATCTGGTTGACAGTTGTAGAATGCTGCAATTAGAAACATTCATTTTGTTTTCAACTGGTCTACTTCAATTGTCTAAATTCATGCAGCCATTAGACTTTTCATTACAAATTTTATAAAATAATTTTAATAATTATATTAAAATCTGAAATCAGGTTGGAAACCAAAAATTTTTATCTCTTGAAATAAAAAAAAATTAACATTAAATTTTTGTGAATAATGCAATATTTTTTCAGAAATTCATTTTTATGTATGCAACATTAACATAATTCTGTTATCTTGCTGTATAGCTGAAACAAACCACATAAAATTCATAGTAAACACATGTGCAAGGGGTGGATTTAAACACTGAAGTGATCTGCAATGAATGTAAGGGTATGATGTGCATAAAAATATAAAAGAGAGGCCTTAGTGGACAAATTAAAATATGGCAATAAATAACACATAGTATTTCTAATAACTTTAATTGAATTTCCTTCCATGAAATTCGAAAGCTATCAAGTTTATCTGAACGATTGATGACTTCAAAAATTGGCTTTCTGCTTTCTGTTGAAAGCCCACTGCCTAAAAAACAAGATGGAACTATCTTGTCTGAACGACTATTATGTCCATCAAAGTACCAAAGTCAGTCTAACATATTAATGCTATTCACAAGCACACTTTATCATTATGACCTTACAGTGGTCCAAATTTAAAAGACAAGAGCCATAAAGAAAGGCAAACAAAAACTAGCCATAAAAGATGAGTTAGGTTACATAGAAATGTAAAATACATGCTCCTGTTCTCTTAACAAACCAACACACCAAACCCAAACTTGTATGACATATGTATATCCAGTTGTAACTAAAAATACTGTGATCTGCTGGGCCACAACTAGAGGTACTGCTGAATGCAGGAGGGCCCGAAATAGGCAGTCACTTCCTTTGTACCAAATTATCAACATTTGTATAATGAAAATATTTTAAAATAGAAAGTTAAAAAGTATCGGCAAATAGGATGTAGTGGCACAGCAAACCTGAAAATAGCTTACATGATACAACTCATCATCATGAAGCTTTACACAAAATATCAAATCATTCCCAGTTGTAGAGGCCAAGAAAACTTTGACAAAAATTTTCATCCATAGAGTGGTACAATAAAAAGTTATTTCGGCAAACAGGAAGTAGTGGCATGGCAAACCTGAAAATAGCTTACACGATACAACTCATCATCATGAAGCTTTAGACTAAATATGAAATCATTCCCACCAGTAGAAGCCAAGAAAACTTTGACGAAAAATTTTCATCCATAGAGTGGTATAATAAAAAATTAAAGTATCGGCAAACAGGAAGTAGTGGCATGGCAAACCTGAAAATTGCTTACAAGGTACAACTCATCATCATCAAGCTTCAAATCAAATATGAAATCATTCCCACATGTAGAAGCCCAGAAAACTTTGACGAAAAATTTTCATCCATACAGTGGTATAAAAAAGTTAAAGTATCGGCAAACAGGAAGTAGTGGCACGGCAAACCTGAAAATTGCTTACACGGTACAACTCATCATCATAAAGCTTCAAACCAAATATGAAATCATTCCCACATGTAGAAGCCCAGAAAACTTTGACAAAAAATTTTCATCCATACAGTGGTATAATAAAAAGTTAAAGTATCGGCAAACAGGAAGTAGTGCACGCAAACCTGAAAATTGCTAACACTGTACAACTCATCATCATAAAGCTTCAGACCAAATATGAAATCATTCCAACATGTAGAAGCCAAGAAAAATTTGACGAAAAAATTTTCATCCATAGAGTGGTATAATAAAATGTTAAAGTATCGGCAAACAGGAAGTAGTGGCAGAGCAAACCTGAAAATTGCTTACACGGTACAACTCATCCTCATAAAGCTTCAGACCAAATATGAAATCATTCCTACCTGTAAAAGCCCAGAAAACTTCGACCAAAAAAATTGTTGACGGACAGACAGACGGACGGATGGACGGACAGACAAAGTGAAAACTATAGGGCACCCGCATCTTGATGCGGGGCCCTAAAAATGAATACCCACTGTTCCCCACATTTCACACACTTCTATACCAACACATCCATCATCACTTACATGGTAAAATATACTTTATTATTTAAACCACAGATGGTTTAAGATAAAAATTTAAGTATCAGCAAACAGGTATTTATGTCATGGCAGACCTGAAAATGGCTTACAAATTACAACTCATCATTATAAAACTTCTGACCAAATATAAAATCAAAAGGTAATTTGCCAATTACCAACTTCATTTCTGTTCTTAAAAATTTCCACTCAAACGGAAGTAATTAAATCAAATCAAGACCATGCGATACCGGACATCGTCAGATTTACTGAAGAATTCCTCTAATCCTGCAAGGGTAGCTTTTACTATAGATGATAGAGTCCTATCTATATTGCTTTGCTGTATACTGCACAGCTGTATCTTGTATACTATACAGGATATGTATTTAAGCCACACCCACTTCCGGTATTTTTGGGCAGCCAGTAATCCCAAAAATATTCATTCTTAGATGATATTTTCCATTAAATGAAGTTGTTTTATGTATTGTAGGATAAAAACAATATATAATTAGTGTCTTTAGATATCAAATGTATTTGTACTAGGCATGAGACAGATGGAAATCCTTGCCAAAGGCTCGAACGTCAATCTATTTCTAAGCCTTATACAAACAGTACAGACACTAACTCTATATTGTCTATATATTTCGGCACCCTGACATGACATCTATTGAGATATTAATCAAATAGATACAAAAAAGGTCATATTATTTTGATATACATTTAGTTCACAAAGACGAAGTTTTAAAACCACACAGGTAATGAGAAAATAATTTTTAAATAATTAGTTGGCACGGGAAATAACCATAGAGCTTCCATTGGCATAACAAATCTGAATTTATATGATCTTATATAACATATAACAACTCATCAAACCAATAAAAAGGGATATGAAATTATTCCCTCTTATACATGCAAAGAAAACTGTGACACAATTTCTCATCCGCAATGAGCTATAGTTGATCATCATTGCATCAGAAAATAGGAATTGAGTGCATGTCAGACATGAAAATAGCTTTGTTGTTAGAACTCAACATAATCATGCTCATGTTTTATCTTTGTTTCTTTGGTTTTCCAATATTACCATTGTGTCTTTAGATTATTCGTTTTAGACTGACTTTAGATCAAATATTAAATCATTCCTACAAAACATTTTCTTAAAATGTATGATGGAGAAAATGATTGAAAAACAGACAGAGGATCAGATGGACTGAAACTCTTCACTTCATACTCACAAATCTTTCATAGTGGAGGTATAAAGAAATTTTAAAAAAAAATATGGATGGTGAAACAATGATACAGTTTATACTGTTTATGTGGATAGAAGGATGCAGTCCCTTAAAACTGTGTTTACAGGTACTACTATGATACATCCAAAATTTTGCTTTTTAAATGGATCAAAAACAAAATACAAAAATGTACCCAAGTTACAGTAAATTTTAATTTTGACAACTTATGTCTCTTAAGTGCAGATAAAATCAAAACATTTGGAAATCCATATACTGAAACATGTGTAAAATCTGATAGAGAACAAATGACTGCTATAACGACTATCTGTAGTGTTACTTGGTAACTCCATCTGTATTGAATGTGAAGGGAAGGACAAGCAATGTGAAGGAATACCTAAACAGATGTAATAATGCCTGTAAAAGGAGTTTCTAAAGGTATTCTGAAGTCAGAATAGCTTCAAATACTGCCTTTATCTTTTCTTAAATTTGAATTGAATAGTTTTTATTTGTATTATAAGATACCAGTCAATCATTCAATGAAAAGATTAATCCCTTTAATCCCAACTTTGATGTTGCTGGAAGTATAATTATCTATGAATTATAGCTTGAAAAAAATACAAAATTTACTTAAATGAAATCATAAAGTTGTTTGTAGCATTGTAAAAATTATAAGCAATACTGAAATACAAATGTATAACAGTAGAATACAATATTTGTAGTTAGTCATAACTTCTGAAAACAACATAACATAATGGTCATCTCATTTTTTTCTTTTAATCTTTAAATAAACAGAAAACAAAACTTTAAATTTAACATATTTTTCAAAACGAAAACATTAGACTTATTCTGAATCAAAGCCAGCATTGTATTAAATAAATGTATGTTGTTACCTCAATAGCCTGAAAATACCAAAATACATCGAGTGAAAGTGTTGTTAAATACATATTGTAAATAACAAAAAACATTTGGCAAATGTGTTGTTAATTAGTAAACAATAAGTTACAGTGTTGTTATATTAATACAATCCATGACAAAGATGAACAATAAGTTAAACTACAGTGTTTTTAATTGACAACAAAAATGAACATTTAGTAAATAAAAACAATAAACAATTCTGGTGAGATTGTTAATGACTGATATGAACAACAAGGTATAGTGTTATTTAAATGACAAAAAAATGAACATATATTGACAAAGTTATTAACAAATGACCATAAAGGGCTACGCCGAGCACAGCATGATACGACCCCAGCATGTCGACCACTGAAATTTCAACAAAAGTAGTTTAAAGTGAATGTGGACACAGTAAAGAGCTTGACACAACAAGGGATCTGTGAGCCCAAGCTCACTAGAAATACCCCCACTCTTAGCTTTTAGTGGCCTGCACTGGTTTGAAAACGCATCTAATAATATACCCATAGCACATAATGACTGAAAATTTACTAAGTCAGTCAACAGAAAGTAGTAATGTGACAGATCTGAAAATCCATCCCACAATATGGCATGACTATACAAATCTGCTGACAAAACAAGGGATCTGTGAGCAAATGCTCACTAGGAATACCCCCGCTCTCATCTTCCAGTCTCTAATAACATGAATAACCTGACAAAATTGGTAAACAAAATGTAGTACCCCATAAGTCTTAAAATGTGTCCCACAATATGGCATGCCTACACAAAGCTTCTGACAAAATTTCAAGTTTGTATCATTTACCAATGCAGAGAAAAGCTGTATGAAAGTTGTGAGGGACAGACGGGATGGATTAATGAAAAATTGACTAAGTCGGTAAACAGGAAGTAGCAATCTGACAGGTCTGAAAATGCATCCCACAATATGGCATGATTACACAAAGCTTCTGACAAAATTTCAAGTTTGTATCATTTACCATTGCAGAGAAAAGCTTAGCGACGGACGGAATTACAGAATTACGGATTGACGGACACAGGTAAAACAGTATACCCCCTCCTCCTCTGGAGCGGGGGTATAATTTCAAGTTTGTATCATTTGCCATTGTAGAGAAAATCTTGATGAAAGTTGTGACGGACATGACGGAATTACTGAAAATTGACGAAGTCGGTAAACAGGAAGTAGTAACCCAACAGATCTGAAAATGCATCCCACAACATGGCATGACTGTACAAAGCTTCTGACAAAATTTCAAGTTTGTATCATTTACCATTGCAGAGAAAAGCTTGACGAAAATTGTGACGGACAGAGAGAATTACTGAAAATTGGCTAAGTTGGTAAACAGGAAGTAGTAGCCCAACAGATCTGAAAATGCATCCCACAACATGGCATGACTGTACAAAGCTTCTGACAAAATTTCAAGTTTGTATCATTTACCATTGCAGAGCAAAGCTTAACGAAAATTGTGACGGACAGAGAGAATTACTGAAAATTGGCTAAGTCGGTAAACAGGAAGTAGTAACCCGACAGATCTGAAAATGCATCCCACAATATGGCATGACTATACAAAGCTTCTGACAAAATTTCAATTTTGTATCATTCACCATTGCAGAGAAGAGCTTGATGAAAGTTGTGACGGACGGTGGGACGGACGGAATTACTGAAAATTGACTAAGTCAGTAAACAGGAAGTAGTAACCCAACAGATCTGACAAAACATCCCACAATATGGCATTACTGTACAAAGCTGCTGACAAAATTTCAAGTTTTATCATTCACCATTGCAGAGAAAAGCTTGACGAAAATTGTGACGGACAGAGAGAATTACTGAAAATTGGCTAAGTCGGTAAACAGGAAGAAGTAACCTGACAGATGTGAAAATGCATCCCACAATATGGCATGACTATACAAAGCTTCTGACAAAATTTCAAGTTTGTATCATTCACCATTGCAGAGAAAAGCTTGACGAAAGTTGTGACGGACAGACGGAATTACTGAAAATTGACGAAGTCGGTAAACAGGATGTAGTAACCCGACAGATCTGAAAATGCATCCCACAATATGGCATGACTGTACAAAGCTTCTGGCAAAATTTCAAGTTTGTATCATTTACCATTGCAGAGAAAAGCTTGAAGAAAATTGTGACGGCCAGAGAGAATTACTGAAAATTGACGAAGTTGTTAAACAGGAAGTAGTAGCCTGACAGATCTGAAAATGCATCCCACAATATGGCATGACTGTACAAAGCTTCTGGCAAACTTTCAAGTTTGTATCATTCACCATTGCAGAGAAAAACTTGACGAAAATTGTGACGGACAGAGAGAATTACTGAAAATTGGCTAAGTCGGTAAACAGGAAGAAGTAACCCGACAGATGTGAAAATGCATCCCACAATATGGCATGACTATACAAAGCTTCTGACAAAATTTCAATTTTGTATCATTCACCATTGCAGAGAAGAGCTTGACGAAAGTTGTGACGGACGGACGGACGGAATTACTGAAAACTGACTAAGTCAGTAAACAGAAAGTAGTAACCCAACAGATCTGACAAAACATCCCACAATATGGCATTACTGTACAAAGCTGCTGACAAAATTTCAAGTTTTATCATTCACCATTGCAGAGAAAAGCTTGACGAAAATTGTGACGGAGAGAATTACTGAAAATTGGCTAAGTCGGTAAACAGGAAGAAGTAACCTGACTGATCTGAAAATGCATCCCACAATATGGCATTTACCATTGCAGAGAAAAGCTTGACGAAAGTTGTGACGGACGGATGGAATGACGGACAAGGGTAAAACAGTATACCCCCTACTCCTTCGGAGCGGGGGTATAACCAGGGTATAATAATTAGATGGACACAAAAAGAAGCTAGACACAGTTATTAGCTAGAAACAAATTAGGGAAAAAATCAACCCTTTTGATTACTTACTGATAAAAAACCATAAGAGCTATCTATGCAAAATATGTACTATCAACTAGAACTTAACATCCATAGAAATTCAAAGAAAAAATCCATCGAAATCTGATGAAAAATAAAGATTGACATATTTAGAAAAATTGCAATTTTGGCCCCTTTGACCCCTTGTAGCTCGGAAACGGTAAAAGCTACACAAAATCTGTTGACATATTAATGAAAGCTTATATCAAGAGGAATCCAAAGAAAAAAATCTCATCGAAATCTGATGAAAAATAAAGATTTTACATATTTAGAAAGATTGCATTTTTGGCCCCTTTGACCCCTTGTAGCTCGGAAATGGTAAGATCTACACAAAATCCGTTGGCATACTACTGAAAGCTTAGATCAAGAGAAATTCAAAGAAAAAAATCCCATCGAAATCCGATGAAAAATAAAGGTTTAACATATTTAGAAAAATTGCATTTTTGGCCCCTTTGACCCCTTGCAGTTTGGAAATGGTAAGACCTACACAAAATCCGCTGGCATACTGCTGAAAACTTAAATCAAGAGGAATCCAAAGAAAAAAATCCCATCGAAATCCGATGAAAAATAAATATTTGACATATTTAGAAAAATTGCAATTTTGGCCCCTTTGACCCCTTGTAGCTCAGAAACGGTAAGAGTTACGTCAAATCCATTGACTTATCTCTGAAAGCTTAGATCAAGAGGAATCATAAGAAAAAAATCCCAACGAAATCCGATGAAAAATAAAAATTCTACATAATCTGAAATTCGCAATTTTGGCCCCGTTCGGCCCCTCATAGCTGGGAAAGGAAACAAGTTATCAAAAATCTAATAGCTGATTGCCATATTAATTTTTCACAAGGAATCCATTGAAAAAAACTGCATCAAAATCGGACTAAAAATAAAAAAATTATTTTTTTGGAGATTTGCCCCTGTTGGGCCACATTTATCTAGTGAGCGGTACATGCTACGTGAAATCCGTTGGCATACTCCAGATTTCTCAGGAGCACACTGAAACAAACCCATCAAAATCCAATAATTAATAAAGATTCTACAGTCAAAAATGTGAAAACACCCAATTTCACCCCTTTTTGGCCCCTTTTTCTAAAACGGGCGGGGCCACCAACTCAAAAATAAAACCTTTTATGCGTGTGCCAAGATACATCATACTAAAATTTCATAATGATCCGTCCACTAGAAGCAAAGTTACGCTGTCCACAGACGCCGACGACGCCAGCACCATACCAATATACGACCGCAAAATTTTTGCGGTCGTATAAAAATTGAACATTTAGTAATGATGATATTGTCATTCTATCACAAGTTTATAGCTTTACATGCTGCTTCATGACTTAAATGGAGGTAACCATACTTGAACAAACATTTTGTGGGCAGATGTGGAATTATATTGTTTGTGGCTGAAATCAAAAATACAACAAGTTAACTGTGATATCGTCAACATTTTATGTATATGTATATAGGGGAAAATTTCTCACAACAAAATAATTTTCAAACTAGAAGTGGCGCTATCAGAAATGATGGCCATACCCCGGAACCACACTGCCCTGTTTGACAAAGAAAATAGTTGTTGTAGACCCTGGGCAGAATTTTTCTCAATATTTTGGAAATCAAATTATTGATAGTCATTTTTTCAACTATAAAGGATATATGATTGGTAG
>MJUU01020658.1:89545-104308 GCA_002080025.1 Modiolus philippinarum
AAAAACTATATACCCTCCGCAACTTCGTTGCGTGGGGTATAATTATAACTGAGGCTGCTTATGAAAACACAGGAGATTGAAATAATCAGAACTAGAGCATGTCGAAACTGGCGTTGTCGGAAGGGCCCCACAATTTCGATCCTGAAACTCCGGGCAAACGTTAAATTAAGGTAGGTGTGGATTCACATTCTGTTTGACACACAAATGTGTTGATACAGTAATTTGCTGGATACAGTGATTTCTTGAAGTTTTACCAAAACATGTCATTTCAAAAAAGTCAAGTGGCAAACAGGAAAAGGATGTTTGACAAATTTGAAAACCACTTTCACAAAACAACTCATCAATTCAAAGCTTCAAACCAAATTTCAAATCATTCCCTCCGGTAGAAGCCAAGAAATCTGTGACGGAAATTTAGCTTTTAATAAAAATTCAAAGTCTCAGCAAACAGGAAGTGGATGTCCGACAAACTTGAAAATTGCTTACACAATACAACTCATCATTTCAAATCTTTAGACCAAATTTCAAATCATTCCCTCCAGTTGAAGCCAAGAAATCTGTGACGAAAATTTGTATTTTTGTAAAAATTCAAAGTATCGGCAAACAGGAAGCGGCTGTCTGACAAACTTGAAAATTGCTTACACAATACAACTCATCATTTTTAAGCTTCAGACTAAATTTCAAATCATTCCCTTCACTAGAAGCCAAGAAATCTTTGACGGAAAATTTGGTTTATAGTAAATAATCAAAGTATCAGAAAACAGGAAGTGGATGTCTGACAAATGTGAAAATTGCTTTCACAATACAACTCATTATTTTAAAGCATCAGACCAAATTTCAAATCATTCCCTTCAGTAGAAGCCAAGAAATCTTTGACGGAAAATTTGGTGTATAGTCAAAAATCAAAGTATTGGTAAACAGGAAGTGGATATCCGACAAACTTGAAAATTGCTTACACAATATAATTCATCATTTCCAAGCTTCAGACCAAATTTCAAATCATTCCCCCCAGTTGAAGCCAAGAAAACTGTGACGAAAATTTGGTTTTTGTAAAAATTCAAAGTATCGGCAAACAGGAAGTGGCCATCCGACAAACTTGAAAATTGCTTACACAATACAACTCATCATTTCCAAGCTTCAGACCAAATTTCAAATCATTCCCACATATACAAGCCAAGAAATCTGTGACGGAAAAAATTGTTGACGGACAGACGGACAGACTGACAGACGGACAGACAGACGGACAGACAGACGGACAAAGTGAAAACTATAAGGCGACCGCATCTCGATGCGGGGCCCTAATAAACTGAATGATTTATTCTAAAAACGTAAAGTATTTTTTATTTTGTAACAGAAAAAATGCCACCAAAAGAGGGCAAATAATATTTTTTTTAGTCCACATGTAATTAGAGCTGAATTGTTCATATCGTTAGCGGCCTTTCCAATATCATAAGCCAGACCGTAATAACAAATACCGTGATTTCTGTACATATGGTGAATTGTTTCTCCCTTACAGCAATTTTCCTATTAATGAATGCACTCACAATAGAAAATTTGGTAGCTCTCCAGGTAGTTACAATAGGTTTCTCAATAGAAGTTTGACCCTCAAGGTAGAAAGGTCACATAGCCATTCATTGTATTTGTCCTGGATATGGTCCAGTTTACCTGGGGTCAATTTCAACAGGAAACAAGTCAAGTTCACCCAAACTTGTATTTAATTTTGAAATAGCCAATCAAGCAAGATCAGCAATCACAAAGTTTTACTATTACTGTTTAAATTTAGTCTATATAAAGTCTATATAATCCCTTCTCTTTGTTTGTTCCAATACATAATAATAGTTCAAATGTACTTTATCTCTGTAGGTGAAATCAACATCAGGTAAACTGGCACATACCCAACTACATGTATGAATGGGCATTTGGTGACCTTTCTACCTTGAAGGCCAAACTGCTATTGAAAAACCTATTTAATTACCTTGAGAGCTACCAAAAATCCTATTGAAACTGCATTCAGTAAAAGGAAAATTGCTGTAACTGGAATCAAATATTTTGGAAATCAAAACTTTCAGGATATTAAACAAAATTGGAATCTCATTTCAGAATACCAAGTATTCAGAACTTTATTTTTATTTCAAACACTTCCCACATTAAAAATATGATATCATATGCTGAAAGTTCAAAAATATGAGTCCCTGACATTTTCAGGAAATTAACCACCTAAAAATTTCTAAAGCTTATTGCACATCTTCAGACAATATGAATATGCAACAATTCTATAAAAAATTAAATCCAAAAATGTAGGAGGAGTTCCACTGAAAGCTCACTTGTCAAAATTGACATCCTGGGCCCTCTTGTCTGCACAAAGACCAATATCTCATATCCCAAAAGCTTATTGCCCATCTGCAGCATATATGCAACAATTCTATAACAAAACATTTAATCCAAAAACGAGCGAGAAATTCCACTGACAAGGTTCATCTTATGAACAAACTGACAGGACCAATACAATATCCCCACATTTTCTTCAGAAAAGTGTGGGGATAAAAATCACAGAAAGCTACATACAAACATTGAAATAAATGGAAAGCATACATACTGCAGTTATCTCTGTATCCCGTATATGACATCCAATATGATCCAAAATATATATCATTCCCCAGTGTGTTCCTGCTGCCAGAAACTGTAATTAAATACATAGGGTAAAATATATCATTCCCCAGTGTGTTCCTGCTGCCAGAAACTGTAATAAATGCATAAAATTTTCATAAATTCCTATTTTGATGAAAAGGCAATTAGATAAGAAATACTTGGTTATTTCCCTTGAAAAATTTAATAACTTAAAAAAAAATTTCTTCACTAAATCCTATTGCGAGTTGTCTTTTGACAGAAAAACACAAAAATTGACTTAACATGGACACCTTAAAAACTTACACCTAACAATGTCCTGGAACATTACGGTAACATAAAATTCATGCATATAATCTACCATTATTCTTATACATGTATATACATCAAGACTTTTCATAAGATTTGCTTTGTATCCAAGTCACACAATAAACAGCTGCACCAAAAGCACATGATATGCCCGTCCCCACTTCAAAGCAAACTGATTGTATGATTTTTGAAATTAAAAACTCCATCAGATCAAATTTGAAAATAGAGGCAGGCAAAGTTTCATGAAAAGTGATCAAAGCTTTCTCTAGTAAGAGTAGGAGGTGGGATGGAAATTGCAATTTCATACTTTTTTTTTTAAAATATTCAAGGTCTAATAACTCTGGAACGAAAAATAAAATTCATCAACAAAATAAAATTTAAGAGAACTTTCTTCCTACATATCAAACAATCCTGCAAAGTTTCAAGAAAAATCATCAAAGTGTTCACTAGTTAGAGTATGACTTGTGGACGGAAATTGCAAATTCATTCTTTTTTTTTAATAATCAAAGTCACTTAACTCTGGAATGAAAAATCCACTGACAAAATAAAACAATATGGAGCTTTCTTCCATCATACAAACAATTCTGCAAAGTTTCGAGAATAAGAGTCAAAGCGTTCTCTTGTAAAAGTACAACGCAAAGACAGAAATTGCAATTTCATGCTTTTTTGAAATAATCGAAGTCCCATAACTCTGGAATAAAAAATCAACTAAGAAAATAAAACAATAGGGGGCTTTCTTCCATCATCCCAAACAATCCTGCAAAGTTTCAAAGAAAATGATCAAAGTGTTCTGTAGTTAGAGTATGACGTGTGGACAGACAGACAGACGGATGGACACTGGTATACCATAATATGTTCCATCAAAGACGGTCATATAAAAATTCAAAGGGTAAAATACTATATAGTTCTTTTATGTCTATTTCAACTTTGAAACTGATGGGTTGATAATTACCCTTAATGTATGAAGGATGCATCTTTTATAAAATATATGCAACAGTCAACACAAGTCTCTTATGATAAAATATATCAAAATAAATGTCTTTGTGAAACTCATGGTCAAAATGTTTTGGTAACTGTGGAAACCTACCTTAGAATGAACCGAGAGACAACTGATACAATCTTTCTTCAGAATGTCCACCAGATCATTGCTTATCCTTTCATACTTAAGTTTAGGTTCCTCCTCCTTAAAAAATGAAAAAGAAAAATTGTGTAATATTATACATGGTGTATACTTATAATAGTTTGTTGTCATTTACTTTTACATGTTTGTTATACATGTATTTGGCAAGTTTCTACCAAATAGTTAAGTGTTTTTATCATTTGTTGTAAATACTTGAAATATAAAATATTTATCGGTAATTTGTATGAGTTTCCGTTGATCTCACGAAGCAAATATTATTCAGTAGTTGCTACTGCCAGAATACGAAAAAATATTGGCAAAAAGTATCTTAGGCAATGTCTACTTTGTCAATCAGAATCAATGAAACAAAGAAATATACATCTTACAGAGATTCTTACCAGATTCAATACTAGACAATTTCACAATTTGTTGAAAATTAACATTCAATTTCAAAATTTGTTTTATTAAATGATTTAGTTAATTACCGATAAAAAGAATAATAGAAGTTTTGTTTTTGATGCAAGAAATATTGACTCCAATAATGGACTCACCCACAAGGGACTCGTCCATTATTGTTCACCAATATTTCTAGTACATACCAAAAACAAAACTTCCATTATTCTATATATAACTGATTGAATAGAATTATAACTCATCGATGCATACTTACACGTAAGTGAGTTAAAGCATTGTTTAATCACAAAAATACTCGACTGGTGTTAGTTTTACTAATAAATACAGAAAGTTGCTACTAGAATTTATTATGAAAACAGTATACAGTTGAACTTCGATTGCTCAAACTCTCAAGTGACCAATGAAAACAATTTGAGGTAGAAAGGTGTTTGAGCTATCGGGGTCAAAAAGTGTTAAAATTCCAACAAGTTGTCAAGAAAAAGAGTTCAAGGCCTCCATGGTGTTTGAGATATTTCAGTTCAAGACATGAAAGTTCAACTGTACTATTGTCAGTATTAATTGTGAATACTGTACAGTGTAGTCAGTGGTTTTTTTGCTTTGAGAAAGTATGTGTTGTTCTATTTGGTTCAATTCTGAAAACAGCGGTTTGATGTTAACATTTTATTTTTATAATTTTGTTGTGAATACAGGTAATTGTTGGGTTTTTTTTTTTGACAGTATGGGTATACCAACAGCTGTAAGCTGGATATATGGAATATTGACAGTAATTTCTGTTTGGATTGCATTGGATTGTAAAAATTATTGTCAAACAAGAAGATTGTTGTCAGTTTTTATCAATATTAAAAGCAAAGTAGAATTCTGATGCAACATTTACGAAACAAATGATTTGATTGGTCAAAACTGACCACCAAATTCTCTATCTACATCCCTCGGGCAGAAGAGGTTCCCTGTCTGTAATCTGGTTCCTATTCATGAATGAAAAACTACATTGAAATTGTTTGATTGCATTAGAAATGAAATGACAGTACATTATTTGAAAATCCGAGGGCATCTATCTTGCTTTGGCAGTCAGAAATATCTGTCTACAGGTTTCGCCACACATTTCCAGTAAGATGCATTATTGATTGTGAATCTACAATTGAGGTCCTTGGTTATTAAAATAAAGCAGTGGAACTTGTCTAATCCTACATAAAATGTGTCTTATTATTTAGGATGTTGCAATGCTAAGGTTTCAAAATCATTTTAATAAAAGCTGTATTTTGGACTAAAAAATTATGTCCGGTTAGACAGGATGTCAGAATACTCAGTTGTTGTATTGGACAGGTTCCACTGTACACTGTAGTACCTAATTTGTTTTTCTTAAGAATACAGTATATTTCTGCCGATTTTTCTAAAATTTCAAATTATTTTCTACATGTTTATAGTTACTTCTGATTCTGACTCTTCTGATCCATCTTCATCATGGCTATCTTCACTGGACTGAAGAAAAAAGCAAATGTGTTTAAAAAAATATGACATGAAATGTGACAAAATACTTACAAGAATATCTAATGAACACATCACCTCACAACTCTTTTGAACAATGCTCTTGTGTGTCTTGTCTTTTTTCTAGTTAAGTTTAGTTTATGTCTACAGGAGTCTAGGATGATGTTTATTTCGCTGAACTTGATTACTCTTTATTTATGGCTGACCTGCCATTGGGTGTGGGGTTTTCTCACCGTTCATTGAAGATCTTATGGTGGCTTTGAGTTGTTATTACTCCCCTTTGGGTCATTGTCTCTTTGACACATTCCCCTTTTCCCTTCTTTTTTCTATCTTTTTCATGATCAGTACAGCATGAAGTTGGTGCCAGGGATATATTTTTTTTATATACATGTAATTGTAAAATATCATACCCCTATGTTTATTTATGTAAAGTTTAATGGTGATAGTATATATCCTTTAGAGAAAAGAAACCAAAATCTATGGGAAAAACTCATACTATCCTGCCTTTTTTCTATAATCATGGAAGTATGGGTACCAGTAAATTTCTATTATAAATTTGATTTAACTACTGTGAAAGTACTATTATTCATGGGGTTCCAATTTTCGTGGATTTTGTGGTTGGCTAAATCCATGAAATTAAGTTCCCAACTTAATGCATTTTTCCCATTGGGCTTTAATACATAGAAATCGAAACCACCAATTTATGTGCCCACAAAATAGTAATTTTTATGGAAACCACGAAAATTGATGTCCACGAATAAAAGTACTTCCACAGTATGTGTATTTATATAAAGTTTAATGCTTCACAGAAAAGAAACTTAAACCTGTTGGTTAACCTCATACTATCCAGCTTTATTCCCTTATTGGTAAATCATGAAGTTGTTTGGGTAAATCTTTACAATTATTTTTATTTCATTATACATTATATAAAAGTTAATGATCTTTCACACAAAAGAAACTTAAACCTGTGGGTAAACCTAACTTTAAACAGACAGACAGACTGAACACTATATGCACCCTTCCTTTGTAGACGCGGCATAAAAATCATGTTGAATTAACAGGCATTGGAAAAAATATAATAAAACAAATAACTCATGGCAGGGCAGGGGTACACTACTGCCAGAAGATAGAGACTCACCATGATAGAACCAATTTAAGAAATATGTCCAACTGTTGATTTTAAACCTCAAAAAAGCTTAGTCAGAATCAATAAGTTTAAGTTCAGGTTTCCTGGTCATCACAGGATTTGATATACAATGTATCCTAAGATGCTTCCATCACACAATGAAGAAAAGGCACCTTCCTGTTACATGCAGGAAGGCATACTGAATATTCTAGCAGTAGTTAATCTGCATGATTATCAGTTATAAACCAGTAGCTTTAAAATGTACCTATGTGCTTTTTGCTACTAGTACTTTTATTGTGCCGTACAACCATATATCAGCTGTATTTTAAAAACCTTTATATTAAAATTGTGCAAATATTGACAGCAGACGACTTCTAGACAAAACTTCTGGTAATGTGTACTGCTGTATTTGAACATTTGGTGTTGTTCTTGGGCATACAAAATTTTCATTTCCCCTTAAGGTGTGAGTGAAATAATTTGTTACTATTCAAAATTGTACATTTCTCACATTCTTCTTTTATTCCACGGCTAATACTGAATCTATCTCAACATAGATGGGAAGAACAGGTCGTGCATGTTGCTAGCTTGTTTTTAGAGGGGGATATACAGACCACCAAAAGTTGCAATAATTTTTTGTAGGTAAAAACAATGACATGACCATTTAAAGGGTTGGCAGTGAAAGTGAAAGTTGATTTCTGATAGTAGTACACTTCTGGTGGAGGGCATTTTCTTATATTCAATGAAAGTTGTCCTCAAAATTTTTGTGGAGGCTCATAATATATCTAATTAATTAGGTAAGAAGTTTCACTTTATTTGAAACGACAGTAAATGTGCTATGGTTCTCAGAAAATGACCAATTTAACAAAGACAAATAGGGAACTAGAGGCTCAGAGACTGAGCCTGTATCGCTCACCTGGCAAAATGCTTCTACATCATACATGACTAAAAAAGATGTTTCCTTACCAATAGGGTCAAATGTTTAGCTATGTTCTTCATTAGCACCCATGTTTTTTGTCTGATCCTATTGAAATGAATAATTTTTCCAAAGGACCTTCTATACATTTCAGAGATGATGATTATAAGGATGGTTATCTCATTCCTGGCTCCAATGTTAAACTATGTTCTGCACTGGAGGCCATCTTTTTTGTCAGATCCAAGTACCTTCCATACATCCTCACTGTAAAGATTGGTTGAATTTACTTCAGTAGCGTCAGAGGAGATAGCAAATAGATGCTTTTCCCTTAGGGTCCCATGTTAGACTATGTTCTGCGCTGGCAGCCATGTTTTTACAGGAATCGGAAAAATTTCTGCAATCTCCATTGAAGACCTTCCATACATCATTCCTGTAGAGTTTGGTTCAATTTGCCTTAGTAACTTCAGAGGAGATAGCAAATATATGCTTTACCCATTGGGTCACATGTTAAACTATGTTCTGCGCTGGCGGCCATGTTTTTTCACGGGTCGAAAAATTTCAGCAAACTAAGAAAAGGACCTTCCATACATCATTCCTGTAAAGTTTGGTTCAATTTGCTTCAGTAGCTTCAGAGGAGATAGCAAATATATGCTTTTCCCATAGGGTTCAATGTTAAAGTATGTTCTGCGCTGGCAGCAATGTTTTTTTCCGCAGATTGAAAAAATCTCGGCAAACTAAGTAAAGGACCTTCCATAAATCATTCCTGTAAAGTTTGGTTCCATTTGCTTCAGTAGCTTCAGAGGAGATAGCAAATATATGCTTTTCCCATAGGGTCCCATGTTAAACTATGTTCTGCNGACCTTCGATACATCATTCCTGTAAAGTTTGGTTAAATTTGCTTCAGTAGTGTCAGAGGAGATAGCAAATATATGCTTTTCCCATAGGGTCCCACGTTAAACTATGTTCTGTGCTGGCCGCCATGTTTTTTCACGAATTGAAAAAATTTCGGCAAACTAAGTAAAGGACCTTCCATACATCATTCCTGTAAAGTTGGCTTCCATTTGCTTCAGTAACTTCAGAGGAGATAGCAGATATTTGCTTTTTCCTGATAGGGTCTCATGTTAAACTATGTTCTGCGCTGGTGGCCATGTTTTTTCACGGATCAAAAAATTTAGGCAAACTAAGTAAAAGACCTTCCATACATCATTCCTGTAAAGTTTGGTTCCATTTGCTTCAGTAACTTCAGGGGGGATAGCAAATATTTGCTTTTCCCATAGGGTCCCATGTTAAACTATGTTCTGCGCTGGCGGCCATGTTTTTTCACAGATCAAAAAATTTCGGCAAACTAAGTAAAAGACCTTCCATACATCATTCCTGTAAAGTTTGGTTGAAATTGGTCCAGTGGTTTCAGAGGAGATAGCAAAAATATGAAAAGTTTACGGACGATGACGGACGCCAAGTGATGGCAAAAGCTCACATGGCCTTTGGCCAGGTGAGCTAATAAAGGGCTACGCCGAGCGCAGCATGATACGACTGCAGCATGTCGTCCACTGAAATTTGAAAAAATGTAATTTAAAGTGTGTATGGACAAACCAAAGAGATTGACACAATAATTAGATGGACGCAATAAGGAGTTTGACCCAGTAATTAGCTGGACACAAACTAGGGAAAATAAAAATTAGCCCTTATGACTCCTTATGATTCCTCTTTGACCATTTATAGCTCGGAAACGGTAAGAGCTACGCCCAATCCATTGACATACCGCTGAAAGCTTACATCAAGAGGAATCCAAAGAAAAAAATCCCATCAAAATGCAATAAAAGTAAAAATTTTAGGTAATCTGCAAATTTGCAGTTTTGGCCCCCGTGAACCCTTATAGCATGGAAACGGTAAGAGCTACGCCAAATCCGTTGACACACTACTGAAAGCTTGTATCAAGAGGAATCCAAAGAAAAAAATGCCATCGAAATCTGATGAAAAATAAAAATTTCAGGCAATCTGCAAATTTGCAGTTGTGGCCCCTTTGAACACTTATAGCTTGGAATTGGTAAGAGCTACGCCAAATCCATTGACATACTACTGAAAGCTTACATCAAGAGGAATCCAAAGAAAAAAGTCCCATCGAAATGATGAAAAATAAAAACTTTAGGTTACTGTAAATTTACGATTTTGGCCCCCTTCGGCCCCTCATAGCTCGGAAACAGTAAGAGCTACGCCAAATCCGTTGACATACTATTGAAAGCTTACATCAAGAGGAATCCAAAGAAAAAAATCCCATCAAAATGATGAAAGGTTACTGTAAATTTACGATTTTGGCCCCCTTCGACCCCTCATAGCTCAGAAACAGTAAGAGCTACGCCAAATCTGTTGCCATATAACTGAAAGCTTACATCAAGAGGAATCCAAAGAAAAATCCCATCGAAATCCGATGAAAAATAAAAATTTTAGGTTATCTGTAAATTTATAATTTTGGCCCCCTTCGGCCCCATATAGCTGGGAAACAAGTTACCAAAAATCTAATAGTAGAGCGCTTGACAATTTTTCATAAGGAATCCTTTGGAAAAAAATGCATCAAAATCGGACTAAAACTAAAAAAATTGAATATTTGAAATAAGTCCCTTTATCTCGTGAACGGTACATGCCATGTGAAATCCGTTTTTTTAGACTGGAAATTTTCTAAGGAGTTTACTGAGAGAAACCCCATCAAAATCGGATGAATAATAAAGATTCTACAGTCAAATATGTGAAAACAACTAATTTAACCCCTTCTGGCCCCTTTTTCAAAAAAGGACGGGGCTAAGAACATAAAATTATAGCCTGGGCTAAAGCATGTGCCAAGAAACATCATACTAAAATTTGAAAATGATCTGTTCAATGGCACCAATGTTAAGCTGTCCACAGACACAAAAATGCCCAATTTTACCCTTTTTTGGCCCCTTTTTCTGAAATGGGTGGGGCCGCAAACCCGAAATTAAAACCCAGGATTGCCCTTATGGCAGGAAACCAAATACTGAAACTTGAAGATGATCCATCCACTAGAAACAAAGTTATGCTGGCCACAGACGCTGACGCAGACGACTGCGCTATACCATAATACGACTGCAAAATGAAAATCAATGGTGGTATGATATCTTTAAGTGAAAAATCACAAAAATTAGAATTTGCCTCTGTCTTTTTTTATTTTGGTACAAAACCATCAAGTTAGGTCCAAATTAACATTTTTATAGCCAAATTTGACCTTAAAAGCTTTTTATTATCTCACTGGAGCTGAAACATTGGTGTGATGGAATTTTTACAGAAAAAAGGACAAAACCTGATATATCCATACCAGAATGACTGAAAATTTTATTTTCCATAATTAATTGCATTCTAGTCACTGCAAAATACAGTATACACTGTGTTTAAGCAATAAATAGCTAACAAATTGAAGTTATTGAAATTTCAGACCTGCATTTTCATAATGTTCAGTTTTGACGGTATTAGCCGAGGGATGTAGTGATACTAATTTTCAAAGTATCAAAGTATTTTTGACAGAATTTGTTATAATATGGCATATAAACCAAGGATATATAGTGCATGTAATGTATCAGCAAAGAAGAGAACTAGAAATCTATTCTAGTGGGAAATATAGGCTATTTTAGGTTATGGAATAAGGATATTTCTGAATGATTAAAAGAAATTTTAAAACTAGAGGCTCAGAGACTGAGCCTGTATCGCTCACCTGACAAAACGCTTCTATGCCATGCATGACCAAAAATGATCATGTTTTTTACCAATGGGGTAGGGTGTTTAGGTATGTTCTCAATTAGCACCAGTGTGTTTTGTCTGATCCTATTGAAATGAGTAATTTTTGCAAAGGACCTTCTATACATTTAGTATAATTTGCTTTAATTGTTTTGAGAGAAGATGATGAAAAGGATGGTTTTCTCATACTGGGCTCCAATGTTAAACTATGTTCTGCACTTGAGGCAATGTTCTTTATCGGATTGAAATGAAATGTGCAATTTTTGTAAAGTACCTTCAGTCATCATTCCTGTAAAGTTAGGTTGAATTTGCTTCAGTGGTTTCAGAAGAGAAGATGAAAATGTGATTTTCCCATAGGGTCCAATGATAAACTATGTTCCATGCTGGCAGCCATGTTTTCTAACCAATTGTAATGAAATGAGCAATCTTTGTTAAGGTCCTTCCTGTAAAGTTTGGTTGAATTTGCTTCTGCAGTTTCAAAGGTAAAGATGAAAATGTGATTTTTCAACCATGTTCCGTGCTGGCGGCCATGTTTTTCGTCGGATCTGAACAAAATAAGCCATCTTTGTTAAGGACCTTAAGTACATCCTCCTGTAAAGTTTGGTTCAAATGGCTTCAGCCGTTTCAGAGCAGAAGATGAAAATATGATTTTTCCCATAGGGTTCAATGTTTAACTTAAGTTCCGCGCTGGCGGCCATGTATTTTATTGGATCGGAACAAAATGAGCAATCTTTGTAAAGGACCTCCCATTCATCATTCCTGTAAAGTTTGGTTGAATTTGCTTCTGTGCTTTCCGAGGAGTAGATGAAAGTGTGATTTTCTCATAGGGTCCTATGTTAAACCATGTTCCGTGCTGACGGCCTTGTTTTTCGTCGGATCGGAAAAATGTGCCATCTTTGTTAAGGACCTAAAGTACATCACTCCTGTAAAGTTTGGTTCAATTTGCTTCAGCCTTTTTAGAGCAGAAGATGAAAATGTGATTTTTCCAATAAGGTCCAATATTAAACCAAAGTTTTTTTGCGCTGGCGGCCATGTTTTTTATCGGATTGGAAGAAATGAGCAATCTTTGCAAAGGACCTTCCATACATCATTCCTGTAAAGTTTGGTTGAATTTGCTTCAGTGGTTTCAGAGGAGAAGATGAATATGTGAAAAGTTTAACGGACAGACGACGGACGGACGGACAACGGACGCCAAGTGATGGCAATAGCTCACACTGACCCTTCGGGTCAGGTGAGCTAATGAGTGACCTAAAATAACAATTTATGTAAATAAACTGACCTTTTCTGT
Source organism: Modiolus philippinarum (assembly GCA_002080025.1). Lineage (NCBI taxonomy): Eukaryota > Metazoa > Mollusca > Bivalvia > Mytilida > Modiolidae > Modiolus > Modiolus philippinarum. Next base: position 102,567 of record MJUU01020658.1, read on the forward strand.
TGCATTTAACCACCTTGTGCCACATTTTTTATCCTTCATTGTTGAACTATGAATAATATCAACATTTTTTAAGAATTTTTCTAGATTTCAGGAAAATTATATCTGACCAGCCGAATATTTCAAATATGGCCAAACTTCAAAATATACAATTTGACAAGCTTTTAACAATTTGATGGACCTGATGCTTCATATCTGCAAACTTATCAAATAGTTTTATTCTAAATATTAAATCAGACTGATATCAGTGTAGGTTTAGCTAATAAAAAGACATTACTTGAATAATAATGATATATGGAGGTGGGGTGGGGGGAGCTGTGCGGGCGGGCGTCAAACATTGGTTTCCAGATGATAACTCAAAAAGTTTACATCCAATTGAAATGAAACCTTGATATGTTGATGGATACCAGGAGGAGAGGAACCCTATTGATTTTGGAGAAAGTAGGTCAAAGGTCAAGGTCAAGGTGACCGAAAATAGACTAAAAATTTCAGGAAAAGTTGGTTTCCGGATGATAACTCAAAAAGTTGACATCAAATTGAAATGAAACTTGGATATGTTGTTGGATACCAAGAGGGGAGGGACCCTATTCATTTTGGAGAAAGTAGGTCAAAGGTCAAGGTCAGTGAAGTTCACAGTGATCGAAAACAGATTTATATATTGAAATGTCAAGACATGAAACTAGAAAATAGACCATCTTGGATTCTTAGAATTCTGGATATTAGGTAGGAAAGAAAATAAATAGACAATTATAGAAATATTCATGTCTTCACATTAACTTGGTCACATAATATTTGAAGTTGCAGCTCAGCTTGTGCACCCTGGTGCCATCTAGATTTTTTTTTGGTAGTTGCTAAAGAATACATAGGTAATCAACGATTACAAAGTTCGCCTCGTTGTGGCACTTTGTCGCAGCAACCAAATTTTGCCTGGATGTCCACATACTATCAAAATTTCATGCATTAGCGAGGTTACCTGAACCAACAATGTACAGTTACTGAGCTACAATGTATGAACTTGGATATATACATTAATGTAAGTCATTCATGAGTAAAATGTAGGTTTAAGTGACCTTATTTTGTCTAGATGCTGAGCTACCATCACAGATGCCTGCACATGCAAATACCAGATGATCCTACCATGTACAGTACATGAGATCTGATCCCTGACATGAATTTGAATGCAAGTCACTAAAGTGGAAAATGGAGGTCAAAGTGACCTAATTTTGCCTGGATGCTGACCTACCATCAGAGATGCATTCATGTACAAGGTTAGATGATCATATCATGTACAGTGACTGAGATATCAACTCAGACGTAAACTTGAATGTAAGTCACTCAAGCAGAAAATATAGGTCAAAGTGACCTAATTTTGTCTGGATGCTGACCTACCATCAGAGATGCATGCATGTGCAAGGTTAGATGATCATATCATGTACAGTGACCGAGATATCAACTCAGACGTAAACTTGGATGCAAGTCACTCAAGCAGAAAATATAGGTCAGTGACCTAATTTTGCCTGGATGCTGACCTACCATCAGAGATGCATGCACGTGCAAGGTTATATGATCCTACCATGTACAGTGACTGAGATCTGAACTCGGACATAAACTTGAATGTTAGTCACTCAAGAGGAAAATATAGGTCAAAGTGACCTAATTTTGCCTGGATGCTGACCTACCATCAGAGATGCATGCACATGCAAGATTAGATGATCCTACCATGTACAGTACCTGAGATCTGAACT
>MJUU01020658.1:113814-124204 GCA_002080025.1 Modiolus philippinarum
GGTTCTCATAATTTCGGACCATTGGAGACCATCTTCCGTAGAATTTCGTTTCCATTGATCTTAAGATAGCCGGTATTGACATGTCCAGAGGAACTGTAAACAAAAGGAGAGGCGGAACAGTCGAATCTCGCGTATTGATATCAATATGCGTCCTTGATAGCAGTAAATAGCTTGTCCTGTATACGCGTCTCTTTCACGATTTTTTGTAATCACGAAATACAGATTCAAGCTTACGGATTTAAACAGCGCCTGAAAAAAGATGTCCAGTAGCTCGAACAACGACAAGCAAAGATAAAGTATTACAGCAAATAGGTGTTCAGAAAAGTAAGAGTATCAACAGAATTACCAAACAGATTTGTTAGGAGCCGAAATCAAAACAGCAAAAGGACATAGCAGGTGAAAAAAACCCACCGAAAACTGAAAACCATAAATGTTGTATAGTGTCCGGTAGTGATTCACCGGCAGTTGCTATTGAATAGCCGTGAATAATGAAAAAAAAATCATTCTAGTACTATGTAAAACAGAATCTCGAATCACTTCGGACCGAAACTCAATTTTGTTTTCACAAAGGACTTATATCTATTACAGAACCTCTTTAATGATAGTACAAGACGAAATTTTTTGAAGCCCTGATTTACAAGGCGGTCAACGGAAATGCCTACATGTTGATATACTGAATGAGAAAGTCCGAATAATTTGTGCCAGCTGTAGCTTTGCGAATTACGTAAACCAAAAGACTGTAATAATATATAACTAGAGGCTCAGAGACTGAGCCTGTATCGCTCACCTGACAAAATGCTTCTATGCCATGCATGACCAATAAAGATGTATTTTACCAATGAGGTCTAATGTTTAGCTATGCTCTCCATTGGCACAAGTGTTTTTAGTCTGATCCTAATGAAATGAGTAATCTTTGCAAAGGACCTTCAATACACCATTCCATCACATCCATTAAATTTAAATAGTTTCAGAGAAGATAATGAAAAGTATAGGGCGGTATGTGAATACCGCCCTACGATGTTCAACTATGTTCTGCACTGGAGGCCATGTTTTTTGTTGGATCGAAATGAAATGAGCAAATTTTGTAAAGTACCCTCCGTACATCATTCCTGTAAATTTGGCTGAATTTGCTTCAGCAGTTACAGAGGAGAAGATTAAAATGTGACTTTTCCCATAGGGTCCCATGTTAAACCATGTTCCGTGCTGGCGGCCATGTTTTTTGTCGGACTGGAACGAAATGAGCAATCATTGTTAAGGACCTTTAGTACATCATTCCTGTAAAGTTTTGTTGAATATGCTTCAGTGGTTTCAGAGCAGAAGATGTAAATGTGATTTTTTTCCATAGGGTTCAATGTTAAACCATGTTCCATGCTAGCGGCCACGTTTTTTGTCGGATCGAAACGAAATGAGCAAACTTTGTAAAGGACCTTCCATACATCATTTCTGTAAAGTTTCAGAGCAGAAGATGAAAATGTGATTTTTCCCATAGGGTCCAATGTTAAACTATGTTCCGTGCTGGCGGACATGCTTTTTGTCGGGTCGGAACGAAATGAGCAATCATTGTTGAGGACCTTAAGTACATCATTCCTGTAAAGTTTGGTTGAATTTGCTTCAGTGGTTTCAGAGCAGAAGATGAAAATGTGATTTTTCCCATAGGGTCCAATGTAAAACCTAAGTTCTGCGCTGGCGGCCATCGGAACAAAATCAGCAATCATTATAATAGACCTTCCATACATCATTCCTGTAAAGTTTGGTTGAATTTGCTTCAGCTGTATCAGAGCAGAAGATGAAAATGTGATTTTCCCATAGGGTCCAATGTTAAACCATGTTCCGTGCTGGCGGCCATGTTTTTTGTCGGATCGGAACAAAATGAGTAATCATTGTTAAGGACCTTTAGTACATCATTCTTATTAAGTTTGGTTGAATTTGCCTCAGTGGTTTCAGACCAGAAGACGAAAATGTGATTTTTCCCATAGGGTCCAATGTAAAACCTAAGTTCCGCACTCGCGGCCATCGGAACAAAATCAGCAATCATTATAAAAGACCTTCCATACATCATTCCTGTAAAGTTTGGTTGAATTTGCTTCAGCTGTATCAGAGCAGAAGATGAACATGTGATTTTTCCCATAGGGTCCAATGTTAAACCATGTTCCGTGCTGGCGGCCATGTTTTTTGTCGGATCGGAACGAAATGAGCAATCATTGTAAAGGACCTTTAGTACATAATTCCTGTAAAGTTTGGTTGAATTTGCTTTCAGAGCAGAAGATGAAAATGTGATTTTTCCCATTGGGTCCAATGTTAAACTTCAGTTCCGCGCTTGCGGCCATGTTTTTTGTCGGATCGGAACGAAATGAGCAATCTTTGTAAAGGACCTTCTATACATCATGCCTGTAAAGTTTGCTTGAATTTGCTTCAGTAGATTCAGAGGAGAAGATGAAAATGTGAAAAGTTTAACGGACGGACGACGGACGACAGACGACGGACGACGGACGACAGACGACGGACGACGGACGCCAAGTGATTGCAATAGCTCACACTGACCCTTTGGGTCGGGTGAGCTAAAAAGTAGAAATAAGAAAATGTATAACTCCAGAGTAGGAAATTGAATAATACTGATTGGCTATTTTATCGTAAATTTTTTACTGAAATGACAATTTTCGTCAAATTCGAGATGTTGTCTAGTATGAAAAAGAAAGGAAACGGGGTAAAGTGAATAAATCAATGGAAACTAACCACATCAAATAACCGGAATATCAAGAAACTAAAAATTTATAAGAAGACAAGGACAAGCCAATGACCAACACATTCCTGGCTTGGGACAGTGTCCATTTTTCCTTTATCTCTAAATCTGGAGGATATATTGATTGACTACCATCTTGCCTGGTGCCAACAAATGAGACAAATGTAAATCTTTTAGAAAATCAGAATATTTTCATTCTAATAACAACCTAATCATTATATTTTGGAAAACAACGGCAAAACATTACTAAGGGTATTAAAGCAACAATTGTTCATTTGCTGCAACAATCAGGTGTCCTATAGCTGTACTGTCCAAAAGTTCTACTACCGCAATCAGATGTCCAAAAGTTATACTACCGCAATCAGATCATCCAATAGTTGTACTACCGCAATCAGATGTCCAATAGCTTTACTACCGGCAATTAGACTTCCAAAAAACGGGATAGAGAGAGGGGGTTTGGGTACCCATGAACCGGTTTGACCCTACCACTGGCTTTTGCTAGTGCCGGTACCAAGTCCGACTATCCCGAGTTCCTATCATTATTTATGTTTATTTATGTTTGTCTGTTGTCTTCATTATTGTTTTTCTAGTGCAGTTCACTTGTGAATTGTGGCATGTGATTGTTTTTGGTGTTTACTGTATCCTGTTTTTGTAATTCCAATAGCTTTACTACCGGAAATCAGACTTCCAATAGCTTTACTACCGGAAATCAGACTTCCAACAGCTTTACTACCGGAAATCAGACTTCCAATGGCTGTACTACAGCAATCAGATGTCCAATAGCTTTAATACCGGAAATCAGACTTCCAATGGCTGTACTACCGCAATCAGATGTCCAATAGCTTTACTACCGGAAATCAGACTTCCAATGGCTGTACTACCGCAATCAGATGTCCAATAGCTTTATTTCCTGCAGTCAGACTTCCAATAGCTGTACTACCGGAAATCGGGCTTCCAGTAGCTGTACTACCGCAATTAGATGTCCAATAGCTGTACTACCGGAAATCAGACTTCCAACAGCTTTACTACCGGAAATCAGACTCCCAATGGCTGTACTACCGCAATCAGATGTCCAATAGCTTTACTTCCTGTAGTCAGACTTCCAATGGCTGTACTACCGCAATCAGATGTCCAATAGCTTTACTTCTGGCAGTCAGACTTCCAACAGCTTTACTACCGGCAATCGGACTTCCAATAGCTGTACTACCGCAATCAGATGTCCAATAGCTTTACTTCCTGCACTCAGACTTCCAACAGCTTTACTACCGGCAATCGGACTTCCAATGGCTGTACTACCGCAATCAGATGTCCAATAGCTTTATTTCCTGCAGTCAGACTTCCAATAGCTGTACTACCGCAATCAGATGTCCAATACCTTTATTTCCTGCAGTCAGACTTCCAACAGCTTTACTACCGGCAACTGGACATCCAATAGCTGTACTACCGCAATCAGATGTCCAATAGCTTTTCTACAGGCAATCAGACTTCCAATGGCTGTACTACCGGCAATCAGATGTCCAATAGCTATGCTACCGCAATCAGATGTCCAATAGCTGTACTACTCAGTGCAATCAGATGTCCAATAACTGGTTGGCATAGACAGTACAAATAACCTTAATAACTATAGGCTCACAAGAGCCTTTATCGCTCACCTGGTGACTGGTTTTATTCATTGTCACCAAGAGACCATCCATTCATACTATAAATCAGTTCACCAGATGTTACATTTTCAATCTTGGATGAGTTACAAACATAAAAATTACAAACTTTGAAAGGGAACACCCAAAGACAATCGTAACCAAACTTGGTTCCAATTGGCTCAGTAGGTTCAGAGGAGAAGGCATGTAAATGCATTTCCCATAGGGTCCCTATATTAAACTATGTTCCACGCTGGCAGCCATCTTGGATGAGGAACGAACGTCAAAATCACAAACTTTGAAGGGGACAAGCCAAGGACTATTGTGACCAAGTTTGGTTGAATTTGGCTTGGTAGTTTCAGAGGAGAAAATCTTTGAATGCATTTCCCATAGGGTCCCGATGTTAAACTACGTTCTCTGCTGGCAGCCACCTTCAATTAGGTATGAACATAAAAATCACAAATTCAAGGGGACCACCTAAAGACTATTGTGATCAAGTTTGGTTCCAATTGGCTCAGTAGTTTCAGAGAAGAAGATCTTTGAATACATTTCCAATAGGGTCCTATGTTAAACTATGTCCTGTGCTGACGACCATCTTAGATGAGGTACGAACATAAAAATCACAAACTTTAAAGGGGACCAGCCAAGGACAATTGTATCCAAGTTTGGTTCCTATTGGCTTATAGTGGTTTCAGGAGAAAAGACCTTTGAATGTATTTCCCATAGGGTCCTTATGTTAAACTATGTTCCTCGCTGGCGGTCATCTTGGATGAGGTACAACCACAAAAAAACAAACTTTAAAGGGGACCACCTGAGGACTATTGTGTAGAAATTGTAGTCCTGGAAAAGCTCAACACTTTTGTAATTCACATTTAACCTCCATCTCAAACATTTTTTGAAATAAAAGTAGAAATGTTATAAAATCGTGAAAATTCAAAGAAAAAGGAGCCATAACTCCTATGTGGGTCATCAGATTTTCTTCAAACTTGCAGGAAATGTAGATCTTACTATGCTGACCATTTTTGTAATTCAAACTTTACTTCTATCTTCCAATATATAAGACTAAAAGTAACAAAAAAAACCCGAAAATTTCACGGAAAAGGGGCAATAACTCCAAGATGGGTTATCGGATATTCTTCAAAATTGCAGGGCGGGTAGATCTCATCATGCTGATTATTTTTACCTAGTCAGATTTTTCATATCTGTAACGGTTTTTGAGTAATTTGCAAAAAACAACAATTTACCCCTATGTTCTATTTTTAGTAACAGCGGCCATGTTGTTTGGTCTACGGACATAAAAATCACAAACTTGAAAGAGCATACCCTGGTGATGATTCAGGCCAAGTTTGGTTAGTATTGGCCCAGCAGTTTCAGAGGAGAAGATCTTTGAATAAAAGTTAACGGACGGACGGACGGACGGACGACGTACGACGGACGGACGACGGACGCCGAGTGATGGCAAAAGCTCACATGGCCTTTGGCCAGGTGAGCTAATAAAGGGACTCATTTTCTAGTATGGTAATAGACCTCAATGTATTTATCATCGGGCCTTATGTATCAGAGGGGATGATCTTTGTAAGCATTTCCCATGTGTCCTATGTAAAACCACGCTTCCTGTTGGCGGCTATCTTGGATCATATATGGACCTAGGCTACTTTACACAATTTTCAAAGTGGACCATCAAAGGACCATTGTTGCCAAGTTTTGATTCCAATCAGAGGAGAAGATCTTTGAATGCATTTTCCCGTAGAGTCCAATGTTAAACTAAGCCATCTTGGATATAACACGGCCTTGCTGGACACAATTTTTCAATGAAGGACAATTGGGACGAGGTGAGGTTTCAATTAGTCAAGTAGTTTCAGAGGAGACGATATTTGAATGTGTTTTCCCATAGGGTCAAATGTTAAACTAAGTTCTCCGCTGGCGGCCATCTTGGATTGCCGCTGTGACTTCAACAGTGTCAGACATTTTTTTTAAAGAGGACGACCCTAGTTTAACTTTGATTTAAAAAAATTTTGCTTATGTTGTTCTTTAAGAAAAAGTGTCCGAAACAAAGGAAAAGTTTTTTTTATTCTAATTTACAGTTTACGACTGAGACTCATTCTTGATCATTCTTAAAAGCTTAGTGGGAATTTTATGTTACATGCATTTGAAAGATTGGCATGAAATTTAACCTCTTATAATTTTCTTCTTTTGGTATACAGTATACCATTGTTCAGTCGATGATTGCTTACTGTTTAATTATGTCGCCCCAGACGTAGTTGGGACGACATATTGTTATTCCTCCGTTTCTTCTTATTATTATTATTCTTTATTATTCCAGCCAAAAGTTGTCCAGTCTATTACTCAGCCATTCATGATCAGAAGTTTATGAAACTTGACACAAAGTTGGATCACCATATGAAGATGTGCGTTTTAATATTTTTTTTTTCAAAATGGCCACCATTTCCAAGATGGCCGCTATAATACGTCAAAATTTCAACTTTGTCAGATTTCAACGAAAAATGATTTCTAGGTAGATTTTGACGCTGCGAACAAGATGGAAGCATCGAATTGGCTGCAATTGCAAATCTAGTTATCATTATTCTTTCGTCCACCTCTTTTTGTCCGGGTATTTTCTCAATGATGCCTGAACAGAATTCAATCATATTTGGTACAATGTTGGGTCACTATCTGGAAATGTGCATTCAAGAATTTTTTTCTCAAAATGTCCGCCATTTTCAAGATGGGCCCACGAATACGAAAAATTCGAATTTGGTCCAAATTTAAATAAAATTGATATTTTCTCAAGGATGTATGCACAGATTTCAATCATATTTGGCACAAAGTTGGATTACTATCTGGAGGTGAGTATGCCAGAATTTTCTTTTCACAATGGCTGCCATTTCCAAGATGGCCGCCAAAATGCGTCAAAAATTCAACTTTGTCCGATTTCAACGAAAATTGATTTCTAGGTAGATTTTTACGCTACGAACAAGATGGAAGCGTCGAATTGGCTGCCAGGGGCGACATCAGCTATTGCTTGCAATTGAAAATCTAGTTTTCTATTGATTTTGCTATTAACATTAACAAAATCCCAATTTTATTTGATACTGAAGGATTTCTAGAATTTCATTGAACTTTTCATAATATTTATTAGGGGTTAACATGATCTTGAAAAAATATCCCTAAAATGGTACATGATTTCACATGTTGACATAGTGAAAGCAAAAAATCACATAAGTTTGATGTGTGATTTTACAATAGAAGCTAGGTTTGGCAAAAAGGGACCCATGCAGGACCCTTATTAAGAAAGTATGGTTGCCAGGTTTCAAATGCATGGAAAAGTTTTTGACATTTTCTGCTTATATCAATTCAAAACGGGATATTTTTTTGCACATTTATCATTTTTCTTTTCATATATGATCATCTTATAATATATTTGAAAGAACTATGGATTTTTTTTTAAGAAATTTAATTATTGTGTTCTAGCATAATGCTTTTCAGCTTAATAAATAACAAAATACCGAAGTTACTGTTAATTTATTTTCTGCATATGCGCATTTCGACAATTTATGTCTCATCAGTGCAGATAAAACCAAAACATTTGGAAGTTCATTAACCAAAACATGTAAAATCTGATGGAGAACAAATAACCAAAAGGGTCTAAATAGAAAAGCCAAAATTCAGCTAAGGACAGAGCTATGCATGAGGGAGATACTCCTTAGTTTTAAACTAAATTTTGTAAAATTTAGATATTACATATTTCAATAAAATCGGTTTTCGGGTCAGCACCGAAGTACTGACTACTGGGTTGATGAATACCCTCGGGGACTAACAGTCCACCAGCAGAGGCATCGGCCCAGTGGTAATAAATAACAAAATACCGAAGTTACTGTTAATTTATTTTCTGCATATACGCATTTCGACAATTTATGTCTCATCAGTGCAGATAAAACCAAAACATTTCGGGAAGTCCATAACCCGAAAAACATGTAAAAGCTGATAGAGAACAAATAACCAAAAGGGTCTAAATAGAAAAGCCAAAATTCAGCTAAGGACAGAGCTATGCATGAGGGAGATACTAATATGATCAATATACAAGCCAAATGTGAAGGTCATATCACATCTGGTTGAAATGATATAGGCAATGTGAAAGTTTTTGTTTTTTAGTTTTCCAATTTGCACGTAACGACGTTGACCTTTGACCTAACCATAATTTCTTGTTGGATTTGTACTAAGCTCTTTAAGATCCATCCACATATAGAATATGAAGCCTCCAGCAAGTGTAATTAACGAGCTATAGCGAAATTTAGATTTTGACCTTTTGACCACTGTGACCTTGGCCTTTCACCTGACCTTAGTGAAATTTGCATTATGTTGTTCATGTTTATATGACCAAAATGCAGGCCAAAAATGGGGGTCATATCTCATCTGGCTGAAAAAATACAGACAATGCTCAAGTTTTTGTAAAAGTCTTAAATTTGCACTCAAGTGATCTTGACCTTTGACCTGACCATTTCTTTTCTTCTGGTGAATTTGTACAAAGCTCCATTAGATCTACTCATATATTCAATATCAAGTTCCAGGCAATTGCAATTAACGAGCTATAGCAAAATCTAGATTTTGATATTGTGACCTCTGTGATCTTGACCATTAACCCGACCTTACAGAAAATTAAATAATGTTGTTCAGCTTCATATGACCAATATACAGGCAAAATATGAAGGTCCTATCACATCTATTTGAAAAGATATAAGCAATGTTAAAGATTTTGTCAAAGTTTTCAAATTTGCATCCCATGACCTTGACCTTTGACCTGAGCCATTTTTTGCACATTTGTACTAAGCTTAATTAGATCTATTCACATATAAAATATCAAGCCTCTAGCAATTGTAATTAACGAGCTAAAGCAAAATCTAGATTTTGACATTTTTACCCCTGTGACCTTGACCTTTGACCTGACCTTAGTGAAATTTGCGTAATGGTGATAAGCTTTACATGATCAATACACATACCAAAATATGAAGGGTCTATCACATCTGGTTTAAAAGCTACGAGCCAGGTTAAACTTGCATTTTTTTCTCTCCTTTCAAGACTGTGGTCATGGAGTTAGTAGTCTGTCTGTATTGGGTTTTTTTTATTCGCATGTTTTTATACTATAGGGAAACGGGACAGACAAAGGGGAGGTTTGGGTACCTATAAACTGGTTTAACCCTACCGCTGGCTTTTGCTAGTGCCGGTACCAAGTCCGGCTGTCCCGAGTTCCTATCGTTCCTATCGTTGTCTACGTTTGTTTTTTTGTCTTATACGTGTTTTTCTTGTGTAGTTTCCTTGCAAATTGTTGCATGTAATTATAATTTTTAGCCATTGTAGGTGTTTCCTGTTATCCATTTTTAACATACATACAGAGAGACAGAACAAAAACAATATGCCCCGATCTAAAGATCCGGGGCATAAAAAAATACTACACAAAATTAGAAATCCCACCAAATTTTTTAAAGATTCACACAAAGTACAATATGTCACAAGTTCAAAATCTCGAGAATAAGAGATTCTTTTGTATTTGAAGAAAATAATCTGATATTTGAACGTTTAACAACAAATGATAGAATGTAAATTCATATAAAAAAAAATCGTAAAAGTTGTGATTTTTCACATAAATTCCAATGTTACTATGTTTCGTGCTGGCTGCCATAATTTTTATCGGATCTCAACGAAATGAGCAACAATTGTTTAGGACCTTTAGTACATAATTCTTGTACATTTCTGTTGAATTTGCTTCAGCAGTTTCTGAGGAGAAGATGAAAACGTGATTTTCCCATGGTGAAATGTTAAACTTAAATTTCGCGCTTGCGGTCATGTTTTTCGTCGGATCAGAACAAAATGAGCAATCTTTGTAATTTGTAAAGACCTTTGGTAAATCATTCCTGTAAAGTTTGCTTGAATTCGCTTCAATGGTTTAAGAGGAGAAGATGAAAATGTGATTTTCCCATAGGGTCCAGTGTTAAGCTATGCTCCATGCTGGTGGTTA